>JASGAU010401869.1:0-17894 GCA_030220045.1 Australoheros facetus
GTTGAGGAACCAGGGCATACTGATGAAAAGTGGGCTGCTGGAACAAGAATACAGCACTGTTGCTACTACATATGCAACCCCAGTGAAAGGGGCTACCTGAAAAGGATGTAGGACCTACGGATCCTACATCTATCTAGACTGACATCAAAACATCTCGTAGCTCAGTGTTCCAACACGTGCTAGAAGCAACTCCAGACTGACGAGGTACAACGCAAGTGCTACGGCAAGGGGGAGCCGGGATGTCAGGTCAGAGGGGAGATATCATCGTCAATGACCTGCCTCAGCACAACATGGAAGCTCCTGTCAGGCATCATAGCAGGTCAAAATGGGACATGGGTGGTAGAGAATGACAGATTTAAGATCCTGTGGGACTTCCAGATACAGATGGACAAACTGGTGATGGCTAACCAACAGCTTGGTGGACAAGCAGAGGAAGAAGGAGAGCTGTAGCAACACCAAGCAATGGTAACATCAACAAGAAGGAACACGAGAAGCTGGATAAATACCAAGGGCTCAGAGACGAGCTAGAGAGGATGAGGAAGGTGAAGGTAACAGTGGTCCTCGTGGTAATCGGATCACTCGGGGCAGTGATCCCCAAACTGGGAGAGTCACTCCAGTAGGTCCCAGGAAGGACATCTGAGATCTCTGTCCAGAAGAGCGCAATACTGGGAACAGCTAAGATACTGTGCAGGACCCTCACACTCCCAGGCCTCTGGTAGAGGACCCACAAATATATATATAATGTCTGCAGAAGCATCTTGGAGGAGTGATAATTGGCATTGATTTCCAATGAATTTCTCTCAGTCTGTCCTCTTGTCAGCAGTGAATAGGGAGACTCATTTGCAGACGTCAGGCCTGGCAGGAGCCTTTTTCTGTGATGTATGTGGCATTTAAGTGTAAACCTGCTGCTCAGTAGACAAACATTAACATACTGCTTAGAGAAATGTAAATGCAAATTTAGGCCCACAGCTGCCACGCTGTTTACACATCACTGAGTACAATCTTGTTAAAGCATCTCTGAAGTTTTGGGCACAAATTGGATGTTATTTCTTATCTCACTCTGCAGACTGAGCCAACACAGCTGATCATCTTCCTCCATCTCACCCTATCCCAGCATCCTCCTCTGTCACCCCAACCCTCTGCATGTCCTCCTTCACTACGTCCACGAGCCTCCTCTGAGCTCTTCTTCTTTCCTCCCGTCTG
Source organism: Australoheros facetus (assembly GCA_030220045.1). Lineage (NCBI taxonomy): Eukaryota > Metazoa > Chordata > Actinopteri > Cichliformes > Cichlidae > Australoheros > Australoheros facetus. The sequence goes on from JASGAU010401869.1 coordinate 1,204, forward strand.
ACAGCTCCATCTTCATCCTCCTTTATCCAATCCACTCTGCCTCCTCTGCACATGTCCAAACCATCTCAGCCTCACTGCTCTAACTTTGAGCTGTTCCTCTGATGGACTCATTTCTAATCCTGCTCACTCCATCTCCACCATCTCCAAACCATCCATCACAGCAGGTCTCAGTACCATCCTGAAAACCTTCCCTTTCACTCTAGCTGCTCTCACCCCTGACACTCGTCTCCACCCACTCCACCGATACTGTCTTCTTATCCTCTCATTCAAATATTAATGTAAAATATTAACATTCATGATTGTAAGTAAGAGCAATGATTTCTGTCTGTTTTTGCTCATCATCTAATACATTTTAAGAGGATATCGGGGAAAGCGTAGCTCTGTAGCAGTGCTCATTTTTAGGTTTTTCTGGCCTCTCTCTCGGCAGGACGGGTAAACCCACTTACTTCAGTGCCGTGTTCAACACTCTCAGCCCAGCCATCAAACAGTCATGGATCAGCAACTTGCAGATGGGAAAGCTGGCTCTGGGTACAGTAAACTGCCTTGCAGTGGATTTCTGCTTTGTTTTATTCTGTGTGCATTTATAGATGATGATATTGATTCGCTCTTTAATCGATTATTTAAGTGTTACTGCCTGGTCGGTGATCAGGTGTATTAGAACATGAAAGGTGTATCACCGTTTCTGATGCTTACTGTGTGGCCTCTTGGACTGTGTCGTGTGTGTCTGTTGTGTGTCAGAGGAGGACAACATGCAGGGCTGGTTCTTTGCAGAGGATGATGGAAATCAGATCAAAAAGCAGAAACACCCCCTGCTGCTTCGACAGATGCCTGTGGTCATGTCAAAACTGCAAGAGTTTAAGGTGAGCGCTTTGCTTCCTTTAAACTTTGCTGATTGAATGCAGCGATGAAGTAGGTGATTCAGTTCCAGCTGCGTTATGAAGAAAGTCTCAGGGCTATAGATCCCACAGACCTCAATGCATGTTATATAACATTTGTGCATCACTGTTTCTTGCAGCATTGCCTGCAGAGCTAATCTGAGAATATCAGGACAAACACCACAGAGCAGCCACCACGCAGATTAAAAGCTTTTCATTTCATTTTGGTCATTTTAGTTGCAGTCGGTGAAAAAGTAACAAGTGATTGTTGTATGAACTGATACTCATATTTGCATTTTGATTGATTGATTTTGTCTGCACATACTTCACTATATAAGCAGGTAATCCCAGCTGTCATAGGGAGAGAGGCAGGGCCCACCTGTACAGGTGACCAGCCTGTCGCAGGGCTAACACACCGATCAGAGCAGAGTTTTATTATAATTGCCAGGTTTTTGGTGGGAAATGTGTCAGTCATCTGAGCCGTGTCTAATTAACGGGTCGCACACCAGAACACACACTTTCTCCCACAGTTTAACAGCTCTCTGCACCTCAGCACTGACCAGCACTCTGATTCCTGCTTGTTATTTCAGGAGGACCTCGAAGAGAAGTCAGTTTTATCCGGACACCAGATAAACTCTCGTATTTTGTCCCTGTTTCGTGGCAGGTGGAGTGTGCCGTTCATAATCCAGAGCCCCATATCAACACAGAGAGCACAGCAGACACCCCAGTGGTGGGCCATGGATGTGTCTGGGTAAGACACTTTTTTATGCAGATGCTCCAGAAATGAAGTAATGTGCTGGCTTACCTACCCTAAGGCTGTGTGCCAAGGTTATGGAGGCTGCCTGTAGTTGTGTGGGAACACATTTATTGACCTCAGCACTGAAATCTGAGTCCTGGAGCAGAAGGTGGTGGTAAGTGTGTTCGAGCATTTGCTTCCAGGCCTCTTATCTTCAGCAGGTGATACCTGGAAGCAGGCAGGTACCTGTCAGTGAGCAGAGCAGATGGTGTGTTTCTGCTGTGTATAAAATGTCAGTCTGGGTTTGAAAGTTACGGCCTCAGAACTGAAGTTTTGTTCCAAAAGCAAACAATGACTCTGCTAACCACGATAATCAGAACCCTGTCAGATATATAAACACCATTCATCATCATGGTGAGGTCATCTATAAACTGCTGCTGGAATAATCTGTAATGAAGACTTTCAGATTTAGATTTTAGGATTAGTTTCACTTATTTAATTAGACTTTGATCTTCAGTAACATGCAGAAGATCCTCGGCTGTCTTTCTGCTTTCTTTTGATGTTCGGCTGAATTATTAGGTGACGATTTTTTGTAAGCAGCTCTGCCAGATCTGGGTTAGGGTTTATTTCCATACTGATAGCTGTAAAATAAGCTAAATCATCCCTTAAACTGTAAGGTCTCTTTATCTCTGTTCAGGTTGCAAGTTGCACCAATCAGATGGGACAGATTGCCATAGTGGCCATGCAGAACTCCAGCCCTAAGGTGACTGAGTGTTTCAATGTGGAGTCTCGGATTCTCTGCATGGCCTACGTCCCAGCGGAGCAGGTCGAGGAGAACGGTGGAAACGTCGCTGAGAATAGCCATGCTTCCTCAGCGAGGCCCACTGAGACCCCCAGTGTCTGTCTGGGCATGGAGGAGGGGAGGTACACACACAAAGTGAACTCACAAAACTGTGCCTCAGAATATTTACATTAAAATCACCCACGCTCTCAGCTTGGAATATGGTGTTACTACTATGTTATTACTAAATATTCTTATTTTGGAGGCAAGAGTTTTGACTTAATACTGATGTTATCCTTTTTAGCATCATTGTGTACAAGAGCAGCCAGCGGTCCAAGAAAGTACGTCTGCAGCATTTCTTCACCCCAGACAAGTCCACGGTCACCAGCCTGGTGTACAGGAAGTGCTGCCTGTACGCGGGGCTGGTCAGCGGCGCCTTGGCGGTCTACGCCAGATCACAAGGTGTGTGGTTCACCAGGGTAGCAGGGACTTCTGAAATTGTGTCCAACTTTGCCTTTGTAATGTTTACTGATACTCAGTCAGCTGTAATTAGGCCAGTTTTGACCTTAAAGTGCTGTCACAGAGCAAAGGCATTGATTGAGGTCATTAGATTTGGTGTGTTGGCTGAACCGTGGCTCAAAGTTTGTAACTTAATGGTGAGGCTGTGTTTATGAATAACGGCTGGCTTTGTAGCACAATGTACCAGCGTTACTATGTTAACCTCGGCTATATGAAGCACTGTGAGGGGGTCGGGGTCTCCTCTGCTCTGTGTTCAGATTCTTTTTCCATTTGCTTAGTTGTCTTGGAGAAACCGATCTGTTTCCAGCACTGACCTATTTAACGTCTTCCCTCCCTGATGAATGCCGACACTTCACTCTGAGCTGAGCTCCAGTTTTTCAGTCTCTCTTTTTTGCCTGCATGATGGTGCAAACAGAGGAGCTGCTTTCTAATTCTGTCTCTGTTTCTGCCACATCACATGGAGAAAGATAAGCACCAGGAAACCGAATCCTTGTTATTCTTGTATCACCGCACTGAGGCATGTTTTATTCTCCTCTACTCCTTCCTCTCCTCGCCCTGTATTAGCTCAGATGAGGATAAATTCTTGCTGTGATCCTGTGCTTGTGTGCAGCACAGAGCGGTAGAAAGGATATGGATGACGGCCTGAGGACAGAAACACACAGGGAAAGCTGCTGTTACTCCTCCCGCTGCCATGCTACAGTTTCCCTGGAAGAAGCACTCAGCATGTGTGTAACTGCTCAGGAATTTTTTTGGACTGCTCATTAGACCTCATTTTCTTACACAGCCTTTTTCCCTTCATTGTCCTGACATCAGATACTAGATGATGGCACAGTGTATGGCAGCGCTGACCTTTGGTAGAACTGGTCCAAGCAGCTGCTTGTTAGCATTCATCTCCTCTGCTGTATCAAATGGATTCCCAGAAGGAAAGCCTGGCCCTCAGAGTTTCATATGTATGATTTCTGCCACTGTCTCAGGAACGTGATGCTTGATGCTAAAATGATGACTCGCCCTGCGTGCATTGGTGGGGAAACTGTTCCCTGCGCTCGTGTTGTAATGCTGCTCTAGTCCTTTGTCGCAGTGACCGGCTCTGCCTGTGCACGATTAGCATTTAAATCAGACCCACGGCTGAACTTCCAGAGAACCGCAGAACAGGCAGATATGAGTTTATAATAATCACTGATATGAACCTGGCAGCCGATCAGCAAAGCTGTCGGCGCTGAGTTACTGAAGCTGCACAGGAAGACTGGGTGCAGTGTTTGTGGAGCCGGCCCGTCAGCCTAGTTCTGCCACAGTCGTGTTTTCTGTGAGTGACTGTGAGAGATGGAGGAAGAGGGAGGCAGTGATTCAGCAGAGGTCACACGTCACAATCAGAGCATGCTGCTGTCCTCCATCACCTACGTTCTCCCATCCATTCGTTAAAAATGATTGGCTCGCTCCCGAGCTTTCAGCATGCGGTGATGGTTTGTGTTTGCTTGCACACACTCACACGTACACTTTGTTGTAGCTGAAATTAATATGAGGAAATGCTACAGTTGAGGAAAGAAGAGCTGTGGGCAGAAACCTAGCAGAGTTACATAAGCCTGGAAGTTGGCACTGCTCTCTTTCTTTCCCTCTAAAGCTCCTTTTTTCTCCTGTACACTCACCTACATAGTGTGATTATTACAGTAATATACAGCACACAGGGCACTGCTAATTCTGCCTTTCTCCTTCAGCCCCCAGTCTTTCAGAGGTACCATTACTACCTCTGAAAGAATGCCTCTCCCTTCAATAGCTGCCTTTGTGCCTTCTGGTAAACAAACAGTACTGGTGAGGCAGCCTCAGTCACATCAGTCGATCAGCTGAGGGCCCGCGGAGGCACTCTGGAATTACGTGTGTCAGGCTGTTCCTGTTGTTTACATGGAGATTTCTTTAATGTGCAAAATGCATCAAATACTCTCCAACATGTTTATGACTGAAGTCTTCAGAAGGAACACAACCGTTACAGAGCTGTTGATGTATGAAGCCACTGCAGGGGGTGTTTGATTGCAGTAGCTGGTGCTGTAGGTGCCCGGGCACATGTAGAACAGAGTGTGTAGGAGGTGTGTGTGGGATTCAGCTCAGCTCTGACTAATGCTTCACAGCCCATCTATATTCAGAGTGAACGATGTAGAAACCATCAATGGCCACTCTAGCGGCAGTCGCAGTTATAGATGCAGATGACCTTCACAGATGACATTTATGAAGACAGACAGACTGTTATTGTGCTGTTTATGTACAGTGTGACCCATTCGTAACAATTAAAAGAAGGATGGCTCTGGGTTTATAGTCTGTAATCAATAAATGCAATAAATCCTACGGCAGGTTGGATACAATGTTATGATGTTTCATTTATGTTCAGATATTGTTCAGTGTGTGTGTGTGTGTGTGTGTGTGTGTGCGCGCGCGCAGCATGAGGAGCTTTTGTTTGCTCTCTTAAACCTGCTGCACTGTTGTGTTGGCTCTCACAGACGGTTTGTGGAGCAGCGACCACCCCACGTTACTGAAGCTGGGGGTCCTCCCTGTGAAGGCCATGCTTGCTGTGGAGGAGCACCTCTGGGCCTCCTCAGGTGGACAGGTCTTCATCATCAGCACCCACACACACTCAGTAGAGGTAAGTCTGATACTGTTTGGCTTTTGTTGCAGTGCATTCCATCTCGCCATCATAAACAGGGCCGCTGTTTATGATGGCGTTGGAGTAAACATCACTTCCTGTCTGCGTGTCTGCCGCAGCCCGCCTGTGTACATCACACAGCAAATACAGGAGTCCAAAAATTACAATCTCCCTCATCCTGTCATGTTTGTGGGAAACTGGAGTTTGAGTTGTTCACATTAAAAATAAGTAAGAACTTAGTTGTAGGCGTGCCAAACAATATTTGGCACGCCTACAACTTAATTTAAAAAAGGCCATCTGGAAAAATGAAACTACCTCCAGGTAGAAATGATTAATATAAATGAGCCTTGGGCAGGTGGTGTGGTGGTTAGCACTGCTGCCTCACAGCAAGAAGGTCTGGGTTTGAATCCACCATCGGGCCTTTCTGCGTGGCGTTCGCAGGTTTCCTCCCCCAGAACAAAGACATGCAGTTAGTGGGGTTAGGTTCATCGGTGATTCTAAATTGCCCGCAGGTGTGAGTGTGAATGGTTGTCTGTCCCCTGTGACAGGCTGGCAACCTGTACAGGTGTTCCCTGCCTCTCGCCCTGTGACAGCTGGGATAGGCTCCAGAATGGATGAAGGAGATCCATAAACAGGACTTACATCTTAATTCATTTTTAATAATTATAATTATCTTACATGACAAAGATGCAAAACATAAATACAACCTTTTTTTTTGTTCTTCATATTGGGAAATGACTGCATCCGGTGTGCTACATGTACATTCATTACACATGGGTGGTGTGGGGTCACCACGGGGGGAGTGACAAACACGTTAAGGTGTGAGTTTCTGTCAGGGAGACGAAGGTTTTTCCAGGACGGAGAACATTTTAAAATGATGTCAGTAGGAGTGGGAAGGCTCCTCAGCAGGGTAAAGTTGCTCTCTTCCCAGTCCCGGGATATGAACGGCGCTCCGTGTGTGTCCCGGTCTGGAAGCACCTGCTGCGGATCCAGGAATAGTAACTTTCCTCTGACATGCACTCGCTCATAATCAGTTTAGCCTCATTAAGCTCATTATGTCGGACCACCTGCCTGTACCGCTCTCGTTCCTCGCTGCAGACTCACCGTTTGTCCACAGGGGTAACTAAAGGTCAGGCAGAGCAGAAGTGCTGAGCTTTTTAGAAATGTTAACAAAATCACAACAATGGTTACGGACCGGAGAGCAGTCCCTCTGCATTTCATGCTTCTTCTTATCAGAACCTGTGCTGAAACATTGTGAATGGACTCTCCTTAGCCAAATATAAGCTCGCCCACACGTCAGGCAGCGCGCGGTCAGATTATGTAATTCACGCTGGTGGAAGCAGTTTATTGGTCTCTACTCACAAAGAATTTGTACTTTATTAATTAAAGAAAGATCGAGGGTTAAGGAAAAGTGCATGAAATAGATTTGTGATTTGCCACACAAACCTAAATGTGTTGGATGAATAGTTCTCATTTGCTGTTGTGAGCCTTCCTTTTACACCTAAAGCACAATTAGACGTAGCACAGCTAACAGTGCATGGGTGGGCCGCTGCAGCCTGAGCAGTGTGAGGCAGACTCTCTGTGGGCTGCTTCTCTCCACCTCACAGTCACACAGCCAACATGTGACAGAGGCGTGCAGTGCAGACAACAACAGGTGTGACCTGCTCAGATGTGTGAAATACATGCATGTTATAATAAAACAGGCTGTTGATGTCATTCATGTCATCTTTAATCAGGTTAGCTAGCTCTGAACTTGTTACTATTAAATTATGACCCTCATGGGTGCCACATACATATGCTGCATTGCGGTGCGGGTGGTGCGGGTTCGAGTCCCGGCCCATCGCTCGTTTGCCTGCGTGTCTTCCCCCCGTTTTCTGTCTCCCTCTACCATCAATGAAAGCTGCTGTGGCCAAAAATGCCCAAAAACAAACGATGACCTTTGATGATGAATGCGCCTGTAATCTGCAGATATTCTCCTCAGTCTTAAGTCCGTGTGAATCTGACCTGCTGTGTCACCTTCTCCTGTCTCCCGTGTTCAGCGGCAGTTAGAGGCCCACCAGGATGAGGGCATGGTGGTGTCCCATATGGTGGTGGCTGGAGTCGGCATATGGATCGCCTTCAGCTCTGGTTCCACGCTGCGACTCTTCCACACCGAAACCCTCGAGCACCTGCAGGACATAAACATCGCCACACCTGTCCACAGTATTCTTCCAGGTGAGACATCATCTTCATTTTTACAGTGGAAGGTTTTCATTTCCATTTCTACATATCTTTGCATAACTTTAGACTTCTTCATTCAGTGAACGTGAGCATCAATTATGTAGAGAAAATGTGACCTATCCAGATCACCTAAAAACTGCTTTATTATTACATAAAGTTTCTAAATGTCTTTTTTTCAGTCTTATCAGAGTGGCCGTCACCTCCCTAACACTTTATTTTTGCATTTTTGACAAATAAAATAATCTAAATAGGCCCTTCTCCGTCCAGTCACTGTCAAACATGCAGCACACGGTGCATGAAAGTGGTTCTGCTGCCAGAAATCCAGCATTTTATTCCAACATTCCTGCAGCTGCTCTTCGTTTCTATGCTGCATGCCTTCAGTCCTGAACCACTAACCTTCTGTTTGCCTGACAGGGACTGCAACTCTCTTTGACTTCTAATCTTGTGACCATCTTGTCACGTGTACTTGCTCAAATACAGCCCAGCAGTACTGGCCTGTGATACATGTCCCATCACCTCACATTTCCTCAAGAGATGCCTTTCTCAGCACCTTTAGCAGACGTCGCTGTAGGTGCTCATGCAGACAGCTTTTATTGTGGCAGGTTTGTCACGCTCCTTCCTTTTTTCAGAAGCTCTCGTTTTGTTTCTGTTTAAAAAACTTGCCATGTTGATTTTAAGGCAGCTTTGTGTGTTAAGCTACACAGAAAGCCTTTAAAAACAAATATTGGATCATCCTTTTATTAAGCGAAACAGCCATGACATCACATTTAAATATAGCACACAGTGTATTTGTAGCTGAGCTGCTGGTTGAGCCGGTCAGTGAACACTTTGTTTTGGCTCACCCTGCCACTTAATAACAACTAAATCTTAAGCAATCACAATTTTTTTCTGCCATAAAATATTAATTTTAATATAACCATGGCAAACAAAATCAAAACTAGCTGCTGTGACCGAGTAAATCTTTGCAGTTTGGATTAAATCAGTGATGTCGGAGCATCTTGAGGGAATGACTTTTTCCATCAGCAGACTTCATAATTAGTGAGTACCGTTATTGTAAAGTGAATATTGGTTTCATCCTGTTTCATCCGACCGGTCCCAGCAGATGACCCCCCCTCCCTGAGCCTGGTTCTGCTGGAGGTTTCTTCCTGTTAAAAGGGAGTTTTTCCTTCCCACTGTCACCAAGTGCTGCTCATAGGGGGTCGTTCTGACTGTTGGGTTTTCTCTGTCACTGCTGTAGGGTTGTTGTGTTCGGTGCTGTATAAATATAGTTGAACTGACAGTTCTCGACACTGCTGTGATACCTGCAGCCTGGCAAACATCAGTGTCAGTTTTATTTATATAACACATTTCATTGCACATGAACTTGATGTGCTCGTGCGCACAAACACACAGTTGTTAAGTGTAAGCCTGTGAGAAGAATAATGGCTTGTTCCAATGAACGGGACCACAGTAACTAAAAGCACCGTCAGCACACTGAGCTCTGGGAACAGTTCAAAGATCTGCAGCTGATGACCTGAGAGGACTAAATGGCTCTAAATGAGCCGTGGCTCACGGACAGTTTCATTACAGAGTTAAAAGCAGGGTTTTTATTGCAGAGAGCAAATATTTGGGGTTTATCGGTGAGCACAGGTTTTGTGCCTGTGTGACAAAAACACATGCCTTTGACTGTGTCCACAGTCCTTTAGCTAGGATACTTTGTGACAAATGTTGCATTACAGTAGAGGATGTGGTGTTTAGCGTGCAGCAGCAGATGTTGAGGGCACTTTCCTGCCGTGCATATTTAAGGCAGACATTGCTGCTGATGATGTTGAGGTCAAATCTAATCATGTCTGTGTGACAGTCGTCCTAGGCTGAAGTCATCAGAGTGACCTGCTGCTTTGGATCTTGTAATCTGCTGCATTATATCAGCATGACCCAAAAACACACAGCCTCAAAGGATGCTGGGAGCTGTTGCTGTGGGGAGGTTGCTTCTGTTGGTTTGAAGTCAGGATTTATCCGGTCCTGCTTTTTTTCCTTTGTGCTGAGTAATCCCGACAGCTGTGGGCTGATGTACGTTTTCTTTGTAACGCCGTCTGGAAGTTTGTTTGATTTTTATAAGTGTTGACAGTCGGATCTTTGCCTTCCTCTAGAAACTCGGTGTGTTCATTCTTTTGGTGAAAGCAGCATTTACTCCTCAGCTTCAGCATTGTTAGTATTCCTGTCATTAGGCCAGAGGCTGCATTTAGGCTTTGGGCTGATTTTTCCATCATGCTGTGATATTTCTCAGAAAACGATTCCAAAATCTTAAGGTACCATTTGAGAAAAGGGGGTGTGTCCAGTACATGTGGTGGCTCTTTGCATCAGTCACGGGATGGGGGGGTTGTGATATTGTAGCCAAAGTGAGCATCCAATCACAGGACACAAAGCAGGAGGCAGGTATGCATGCAAAGACCTGAGAAACACAGGTAACAGCAACATGTAAGGAAAGGCTAAATACACCAAAGTAATCAGGAAGAGGTGGAAACAATCAGGAAATCCAAGGAAACAACAGGAAGTAAAAAAGAAAAGGCAGACAAGAAAGATAGCTACCAAAATAAAACAGGAAGTCACAATGAGGTTGTCATGGAGACAAGCCGTACACACAGACTACAAATACACTGACACAAGAAGTGAAGCAAAGAGCAGGTAAAAACTGGAGGAAGTTACTGAGTGACTGCTGGGAATGTTTTTTAGGATCAGCTGGGAATGTCGTCACACCATCCACGCATTTTTTGTGTGTATGGCAGCATCTCATTCACTGTGGGGCGCTGCTTAACTGCACCTCTGCACCATCATAGCTCTGACAGCAAACAAAGCCGATCCCTGCAAACAGTGAACTTACAAACACAAGTTCATTCCAGGAAATCCCTAATTGCAAGTTAAAATCGCTGAGATTGCCTGCTTGGAAAATGCACACTGTCTTGGTCCAGTGTGAGAGCCTCACCCTGACATTCAGTGTTGGAGTAGAAGTACTCATTATCTGACAGATGTAAGTGATAAAGGCAGCCTGCTTTGGGACCTCACTACCCATATTAGCTAATAGAAGCCATGCAACCACAGAGGAAGTTGGTTCTGGGACAGACCGCCACACATAAATGCTTTTATCCTCTGGGCCTGGCCATTAAGCACTGACTTCCTCTGATAACAGCAGTGGGTCTCTGGACTGTCAGTGAGCATTGGAATCAAACTCTGCCTGGTTGTATAGTTGTGGTGTTATTATTTTAATAAAGCAGTTGCATGAAGCCCACCTGTACCTTCGTCAGCTCTTGTACTTTTCCAGAGTGTCCGTGGCAGCATTTCTCCCTGCTGACTGCTGCGGTGGGACAGACTGAAACTGAGAAATGTGCCGTTTCTGCACAAACTCTGACGTCTGAGCTGGAACTGCCTGCAATCTATATTTTCAGACCGATGGCTCTTTCATCTGCAGTTCTGTGCATCCGTTAATGCTTGTTTACTGAGACGCCGTAATAATACCAGCTTATCAGAAAGTAGCAAAAACCAGAGATCATTCTTTGTTCCCTCATTTCACTGTGAAAGCTCCTACTGCAGCTTCTACAGAACAGAAAGGAGGACTCGGGACGGGCTGGGTGTCTCAGTCAGAGGAGCAGTGTTGAAAGCAGGATTCACCCTAGGTGGGGTCATTCTTCTCGTGTTCATGCATGTTGGAGCGATTCTGCTGAGTCCCATTGTTGCAGTCAGGAGCTCCTTATCCAAGCAGTAAGCGCACGTCCGGCTAATGCGCTGTAGTTCCATCATCATTTTCCCTGTAACATAAACTGTAGCTTGTGCTAAAGGAATTTAAGGCACTGATGTGCTATGAGTAGTGGACTGTGTGATCATTCCCACATTGGGAAGCCCAGAAACCTTCAAATCTGTGTGCTGGGAAACCAGCTGATCACTGAAGGCAGCTCTTCTTTTATACTGCAGGTTATTCTGAAGTGTGTTACCTCATCATGTCCACTCATCAAAGTTTTTCTATTATAGAAGCTTCAAATTTCCCTGGCATCAAAAACAAACATGTTTTTGCCTGTAGTGTCTCGCTGAGATGGATCTTTTTATTCTCCTGAGGATTTATTAAACATCTGTGGAGGTGGGGTTGGGGGGTCAGCTTGGTGCAGCACCTCTGCAGTAAACTCAAACGTGGTGATCTACAGACGTAAAACAAGTTTGTAAAAATTCACTCCAGCTAAGACTTGATTAAAGCGAGAGTTTGTGGTAGAGACGATGGCGGCGGGCTGCGCTGTGATGAGGTCTCAGAGGATGGTGGCAGGCTGGCTGGCCTCTGCGCTGAGGGACTAGTCTGCCATTGTCTGCTGCTCTGTGACCTAAATAGGCAGCCATGCGTGGCCTAATGGGAGACAAATATCAGGGGGGGGGTCAATAAATAACACCTTCAGTTCTTCTTTCTTTGTGCACCTCCCGACATGCATCACACGTGTACCGGTGAATAAAACAGAGCTGAAAGGACTGAGTGGACAGGATAGGACAGGAGGGAATACTGCAGCTGCAGCACCAAATAACTCCTGTTATAACTCGTCTCAATCTGCTCTCCTCTTTGGGAACACTAACATTGAAACTAAGGGATTATTTCTGATGATCAGTGAGCTATACACGAGGATGTGTGTGCGGTACTCTCTGCATTAACTTCTAGCTGGTGATGTGTAGCCATGTTTAAGCCCTTATAATGCCTCTTTCAGCACGGGGAAACAGAAACGCGCTCCTTCAGACTGAGCTGTAATTATGATGACGTTCCACTTAGCTCCACCGCAGGTCTAAAATTCATCTGCCCAAGGCTTTGGTTAATGATCGCAAACCTCCAAAACTAATTAAAGTAGGTATGAATTCAGACAGGAGAACCCTTTCTGTAGCAATGACACAGGGACCAGCACTGCTGTTACTCACAGTGTGCTGATGGGAGTCATTTCTAGAATGGCTGAATCTGTATTTCTGTAATGTTTGGGATTTGCTCTTCTGTCCTGCTGCTGGTTGTCAGGTGGCGATCAAAGAAGTGTGGGATCGAGGCCAAAGCCCGGCCGTGTTGTCGGGTTTATTTTAGTTCACCCTCTGGGTGGGGAACTCCAAATATTATGAAAGGAGGAAGTTGAGCAAGACTCCCAACCGGCAGTGTGCATGTTTCTGCTGACTCTGGGCCCTCATTACAAGCACATGTGTGTAAGACGCAGGACCCGCTACCTGCCTGCATATCTGGCAGCTTTCCAGGAAGTGTGTGTGTGTGCCCCATGTGAGGGGTCGGCTCTAGTGAGGGGGGTCAGGCAGATAGACTGGCAGTAATTTTTCCTAAAGCCCAAGAGGATTACTCTGAGGGAGGAAGTTTGAGTCAAGCTGTTGTAGCAGTAATGACTCACGACAGTCTCGCCTCCCACATAGCAGGACTGAAAGGGGTGTTTTTACAAAACCCCAGATTACAGTCATAAAAATATGATAAATATGTCTGGCTGCGTACCGTTTGTGGCACAGCTAATTCCCAACAATTGGAGAAGGTCTGAGATGAGTTCCAAGTCCACATAATAAGTCACCTAACAAAGGGTGTCAGTGTGGTTGAATTTATTGGCTTCCTTACTGAAAGGTGCTGTTAGGAGAACAATCCCAGCCTGTACACTGCAAAGTGGCTTCACAGTGATTTCTCTGAGCAGGAGGGAAAGAAGAAGGTCAGGTCAGACTGTCCTGTTGTCACTGCCGTACATTTTCTGAATAGAGGCAAAGCTCCTTCCCTAATTGCAGCATTACGCTTCACTCATTCAGTTACATAACACTTTTGTGTTTGTTTGTTTGACTATAATAGTTCATTTATTGTGTCCAAATACTTGAAAAGAGCTGCTTTTATTTCGGCTCCTCTCTGCGTTGCCCTGGAGACAAATGAGCGTTGATCATGTTGCATCATACCTCCCTCCCTGCTTCGCACCAAACGATTTTCAAACCTGGTAAAGAGACCCTTTAACTGTGCTCTCAGTGTGGGAGGCTGTGTTTGCTTAGCTGGGTCTCATTATAAACACATATCATTGGCTTTGCTCCAGCACCTTCATGTAGGTGCGACTAAACCCAAGTTTCTGCTTTAATGTAGGGAACCAAAGAGTGTCGGTGAGCAGTCTGCTGGTTTGTCACGGTCTCCTACTGGTAGGGACCAACTTGGGAGTGACTGTGGCTCTCTCTGTCCCCAGACTGCAGGGCATCCCCAAAGTAACAGGTAAGACTGATATATAACTGCATCGTGGATGTGTTTGTGCATCAGTTTGTAGAGTATACAGCTGCAGTGACTGCAAAAGTTACCTCGCTGGCATTTGTGCAGCTCTGCGTGCAGGATCAGACATACCTACCTCACTGCTTCCATTTTGCTACATCAACTTGGACGACATGTCCAGGCTCAAATCTGAGCTTAACTTTGAATGCTGGTGCCTGATCTTAGGTCGGGGCATGGTGTCATTACACGCTCACAATGGACCAGTCAAGTTCCTCACCGCGGCCGCTGCAGTGTGTAACCGGCCGTCTGGCCTGCCTCTCCAGCCTGCAGAGTCAAAGGATGTGGAGAGCACCCAGCCTCCATCAGACTCATCCCCGACACCCCCTCAAGGACGTGGGGTGTGGCTGGGAGAGGCGGGCTGCACCAGCATGGCTCTCCAGGACTCCATGTCCTCCTCATCCTGCGGCTCTCTAGCTCCATCCCAGGGTTCCTTGGAGCACGGGCCTGAAGATGGGGCCCTTTACGATGTGCTTCATGACCCGGCCCATCACCAGAGGGGCCGCCGCTCAAGCAAGGTGGATGTGAGCTCTCTCTTGGTGGTATCTGGAGGTCTGGGGCACCGCAGGGTCAACAAGAAGACCAAACAGTCGCGCCACGAGGACACCACCTCTACCATCATGATCTGGCAGATCCCCTTACTCAACATGTGACACCAGCACCAAGGTGGGAGATTAGCAATCATTAACCATCAGCAGATAATGTAGTGCATGCAAATATCTTCACATTTATCCTTTTGCTTTCTTCAGGTGAATCCAGAAGTGCTGCATACAACTCTCACAAGAAGATCTACTGTTAACACTTGACAGAATATTTGGGACCAGAATGGGACAAAGATCAGGAAAGAGCAGGCAGAGGACGGCCGCAGAGCAGCCGAAGGCCAGACTGAAGTCCATAAGGATGGAAACACGGTCTCTAATGTCGGCCGGTGTTGCTCTGTGATATAGCTAACACATTTATTACTCTCCAGTGTTTCAGGTTCAGCGTGTGGAGCTGCAGTATTTAAATCAGTGTTGAAAAGAAATTAAGAGTTAAGACATGAATATCCCGACTGCTTGGAGCCGCGTAAGGAAACGGCTTCTCTGGGCTTTGGACAGAGTTTCTATCAGAGCTGCACCTTTAAGGATGACAGCTGAGGAGTCTGTGCATGAGCCCAGAGAGGGCGCCCGCGCGTGTGTGTATATACGTGTGTGTGTGTTGTGTCACTCCTGTAGCAGCCCCTCTGATGCTCCACTGTGCTAACAGAGAGGATTTTAAGGGTGAGACCTGATGAATAAAGCGGTTTGTGAGGTCTGATGAGGATCCTGCTGGTCAGGTTCCTGTTCATGGAGGGAGGAAAGACTTGCTGCCAGCGTGAGAGATTTTTGGTTCCTAATTCATCTTTGTTTCTGGATGTCTTAAGAAAAAATATGAAAAGCTTTATACCTGTGCCACACCTTTTATGTGCTTGTGTATATTAACAAATGTATAAACACTGTTTTATTACGCACACTTGTTTCCTTGTTTGAAGTTTAGTTACATTTGGCAGAATAACACAAAGGTGGTGAGACAGCGACCCTGACTCTGAGACGAGCAGAGTGAGCGCGCCTCTGTGCTTGGCTCTTTCTAACCGTGTGCTGCGCTGTGACTGCGCAGCCATCGGTACATGCCGAGACTAGCGATGCGCCCGGGGGGGGGCGCGGGAACTGAGCCTGATTCAGCTCTTCCGGGATTTCTCCTACTGCTGAGCAGAGAGGGTCAAGACATTTTCTCTCTGCAACACCCACATCCACCATTGCACAACCAGGATTCCACTATCAGTTCTAACAAAAATAGACACTTTGGACGTGTTCCCACGCTGCAGTCCTCCTCAGTCCTAATATTACCTGATCAGATGTTTCTGGGTAGTATCTAATAGGCTCTAACTAAGGTAATATTTAACTCCTTTAACTGAATACTGCCTTTTATTTATTAGCTAGGAGTCAAACACAGTGTCAGTAACCCAGTTATCAGGCTGTCTGACAGCTCTGCGACGGGAAGTCTTTTGTTTTCCGTCTGACCCTGGGTTTCCATTGAACACTCGTTCTGTATCGGTCCTCAGCAAGTTTGAATATCTGGCACTGAAACCTCCCAGCTGAACGCCCTGTAATCTCACAGGGTTGGGAGCTGTTTGATGCCCTAGTCTTGGCTCCCCTCTATTTTTAGATCGGAAGGCCAGTTGTTAAGGCGTGCAGCCTCTGTGGAGGGGGGGCTTATGGACCCTGGATGAAAGCTGCTGCTGCCCTGTGTGTGAGGCTGTGCTCTTTTAAAAACAGCAAAATTATACTGTTTAACTAAAAAGTCCTTCATATGTCACAAAAGTAGAAAAAATATCCCAAATACTGTGAAAGTGCATATTTTAGGGCCCAATATAAAAGCTCATTGAGAAAGAAGTAAATTTCTTCTTACTAACAGGATTCATATTTCCACGTTTGCAGCGCGGCGTAAACACATCCAAGCAGAGATGAAACGTGGCTTTTCATCGAAATGTCTGCCAACAGGACGAGTTATCATCGAGTATTTTCCTGCAGTGTGAAGAACCTGGAGACGACTGTTGGAAACTGTTATATAAATGAAATAGCTGTGTGTGTTCAGGGAGCATGGCTGTTTCACCTGTGTGTACCTGTATGCCACATGCA
>JASGAU010401876.1:0-18100 GCA_030220045.1 Australoheros facetus
GGATGTTGTGAAGGAGGACATGCAGGGGGTTGATACTAGAGATAGGGTGAGATGGAGGAGGATGATCCACAGTGGGGACCCCAAAAGGGAGGACCAGAAATAAGGAAAAGAATGTGCCACCAAGGCTATGAAAAGCATCACAATTCTGGAGCTGGCTATTCCTGTTTTCAGAAGATATTTGGACACAAGACCCTCTTGTGGCATGAAGGAAGCAACCAGCAGTTACTTTCACTATTAATAATCTGTTGTATATTGTATAGTTATTTACACTAAAGACTATCATTGCTTATATGATGCTAGTCATAAAGGGATATCTTCAAACTTCAAACTCACACTGTCATTCAGAACAGTCCGTTTTAATGTCCCAGGAGCTGAACAAGAAGAGGACCCAGAAGGAGATGGAACACGCCCTGATGATCCGGCAGGACGAGTCCACCCAGGACTTGGAGCGTAGGCAGCTGCAGATGCTCCAGAAGCTGCGCATAGAACTCATGCGGCTGCAGCACCAGACAGAGCTTGAAAACCAGGAGGAGTACAACAACCGGCGGCAAAGGGAACTGCACAGAAAACACACTCTGGAGCAGCGACAGCAGCCCAGAAACCTCAAGGTACCTGATACATAGTCTTTGCAACTGTATTATATGCGGTAGTGAGTTGATATCCTACAACCTTGTTCATAATGACCCGATGAAGTCATGGATTTAAACTGAAGCTCTTTAGGGCCTGTACAATGAATTCATGACATTCGATATGCCTGAAACATTTAGCCCAATAGTAACCTGTAGAAAAACATTTATCATGTTGCCATGAGAACTGCTTCCTCCAAAACATGTTACAGCCTTCACAAGTTTAAATCTTGTCTCTCTAATAGCATCATACTCAGAAGCTCATGTATGGAAATAAATGTTCAAGGGCACTGCAAACAAATTATTTATTTATTCATGCAACTTTATTTATCTACCCTCTCAAAGTAGTCTCAGTTAAATCCTCAGGTTTTGAATCCACAAGCCAAATCAATCAGTTGAATTAAGAACAACAAATTGAACCAGTCATATCCAGATGGTTCTTTTGCTTGTAATTTTACTTACACGAACCTAACATTTAATCATTTAACCTTGTGTAGACGCTGGAGATGCAGATCAAGAAACAGTTTCAGGACACTTGTAAGGTGCAGAACAAGCAGTACAAGGCTCTTAGGAACCATCAGCTGGAGGTGTCTCCCAAAGGCGACCATAAGACCATCCTGAAGGGCTTGAAAGAGGAGCAGACACGCAAGTTGGCCATACTGGCTGAGCAGTATGAAAAGAGCATCAATGAGATGATGGCTTCACAAGCGGTAAGAAGCATCTTGTTATAAATAGCTACAATGATGCACAAGAAGAACAGCATGTTTAATGGTGATATCTTAATATGTTTAAATGTGTTGGCCTGTTGCTGATAAAAGAAGCTAAAATTTTAACAGCCATACTTGCTAATGTTTGCTGCTAACTCTAGATGCGACTAGAAGCGGAGCAGGAAATGGAGTGCCAAGCTCTGAAGCAACAGCTGAAGCAAGAAATGGAACTCCTGGATGCCTACCAGAAAAAAACCAAGTCACAGATGGAGGCCCAACATGAGCGAGAGCAGCAGAAACTTGAGCAGAAGGTCTCCATACGGAGAGCGCACCTTGAACAGAAGGTAGGTTTAACATCAAAGCCATTCTAAAATAAATCCAGCATGGTACCATATTTTGTGGAAATGATGCCAGATAGGTAGGCGGATAGAGCCCTGTCCAGAGACAATTTATCAGCTGACAGCGGTATAACAGCAACAGTTTTGTTTGTAGACAAGTGCACCATGGACACATTCAGTTTATGGTTGACAGTTGGGGTCCCACCAAAGTTGGGGGATGGGGGGTAGCATGAAGCAGCAATGTGTATGAGTCTTCTATTGATGAAACTCACTCTTGACCTGAACTGGCATAAGACCTGGCAAATATGTTTATTGTTCAGTTGATAATACAGGAAAGGCGTGGTATGGCATGGCTCTAATTAAGACAGCATCAATCTGTGTTCTGGTCAGTTCACCACTTTTGGTTGAAACTGAAGAATCTTAACAAGTACTTTAATAGC
Source organism: Australoheros facetus (assembly GCA_030220045.1). Taxonomy (NCBI): domain Eukaryota; kingdom Metazoa; phylum Chordata; class Actinopteri; order Cichliformes; family Cichlidae; genus Australoheros; species Australoheros facetus. The sequence goes on from JASGAU010401876.1 coordinate 2,112, forward strand.
ATCTTGTACGGTACTTTGGTGGTTGTTTTGTTGATCTCCCTGAGTCTTCTTCTAATGATGCTGATATTGAAATTTGGTTCCCACATTCATGCCTGCTCAGGCGAAGGAGGAAATTGTCTGGTTTTTATTTGTCTGATATTTGAGATTTATAACAAAATGCCATAGACTGTATTAAAAAAGATTGCTTGTGGACTCAGTTTTGCAACCTGAAGTTTGGCATTTTGTCTGTTGCCATCTTGGTTTTTTAAAAACAGATGTCACAAGTGAGCAGTGGAAGAAACGGAGGACACTGTGCACTCATACTGCAGCGACTATGCATGCTCTAATGTATTCCCTCCTTTATCACCTATTTCATACCAACTCAGATCATAATTTACAAAAGGAACATCATGTTGAGGCTCAGTGGTAAACACTCCCACCTCACAACAAGAGGGTTCCTGGCGTGAACCTACCAGCCAGCGGGAGCCCTTCTGTGTGGAGTTAGCATTTTCTCCCCATATCAGGTTAATTGGGGTTTCTTAACAGGGCATAGGTGTGACTGTCTCTGTGTTTTCCCCAGTTACTCTGAATGGGCAGATTCCAGCTTTAATTCAAACAGTTAATGGAAATAATTTTGCATTAACTGTTTAGGAATTACAGCCATTTTTATACACCCATTTTCAGAGGTTGAAAAGTATTTGGAAAATCGACCGACAAGCAGTTTCATGGGCAGATGAGACTTGTTCCCTCATTATTTGAGGACACATTAAGTAGATTTCATATCCAAAGTTGTTTCAGGATGTTGAATTTGTGTTTTAGAAAGTAGCTTTTTTCTGTAATTTTAAGTGTGAGGCCCAAAGCGATACCAATGGAAGGAAGGGTGTCCATCATTAGGCTGATAAAACAAAAATAAACCCATTACAGAGAGAGCAAAAACTTTAGGTGTGTCCAAATCAACAATCATTACATTCTTATAAAGAAGGAATACACTGGCCAGCTCAGCAACACCAAAAGGCCTGAAAGACCACAGAAGAAAACTAAAGTACACAATGACAGAACTATTTCCATGGTTAAAAAAAAAAAAAAAACACCTTCAAATTAGACTTTGCAGAAAACATCTCAAAAAGCCTGCGTAGTGCCGAATAAAATTATTTGGACAGATGAAACCAAGATGACCTTGTACCAGAGTGATGGGAAGAGAAAAGTATGGAGAAGAGAAACAGCTCACAATCTGAAGCGCACAACATTATCTGTCAAACAATGGTGGAGACAATGTTATGGCATGTGCACGTATGGCTGCCAGTGGAAACAGGTCACTGTTTATTGATGGTATGACTGCTGATAGAAGCAGAAGGATGAATTCTGAAATGTACAGGGCTACACTCCTGTCATTGTCCTGAGTCTTGGACCCAGGGTTTTGAGTTTTGGACCTTTAAATTCTAGTTTGCTTATTATCTACATTTTGATTTTCTTGTTCCTTTCACGTAATTCCCTCAATGTGTCCTGTCTCAACATTCTTCCCCCATGTGTTTCCCCGTGTAATTAGTTTTTCACTTCCTGTTTTACTTTGGTAGTTTTTGTATCTTATTTCCTGTGTTTAATTTTTCTTCCCTCCTTTTGCCTTAATTGTCTACAGCTGTGTCTTGTTAACCACCTGTTCCCATTTCACTGATTGCCTCCATGTGTATAAATAGTCCTGTCCTTACCTTTATTGTCTCAGTGTCTGTTGTCCTGCTCTTTGTGTTTTGCCCTCTGTTTTAAGCTGTAGCTTTGATTACTTACCTTTTGAACTTTGTGTTAAATTTCATAGACTTTGTAAACGGCCACAAAAAACAGGCTCACTTTTAATTTAAACCGTTCTCCCTTTCTGTCAGCATTTGGATCCTTTAACCAGTGATATTTGGAATCCCCATATATCATTCCTTATATGCCTTTTAGTTGTCAGTACAAACAATCGAATCATTTTAAATAACTCTGTATAGCATTATTATCACTTTGACCTTCAGATCAATCAATTGTATAATCTATATTATCAATATATCTGACTTTTTAGGAGAGTTCAGAAGTCAAATGTGATATATTTTAAATCTTTATATGGTACTTTCTATATGTTGACAACACATACTACACTTGTAAGAATCATAGTTTCTAAGTTATAAGGCTTTTGGTCAATTTTCAATCACTAAATCACAAAGTTTACCTTGAACACATTGGTAGAGAAATTTTAATGGATTGTTAACATGACCTCACTCTGCACCCCAACAAAGTTTTATCAGAATTCATTCAAAACTTTTCGAGCTGTCATATTCAGAGACAGAATGACATGCAATCCTAACCTAAAACATAACCACCTTGGCAGATCTAACTCTTAGCTGATAATTAGGATGATTGTTTTTTAGTTTCAATCCCCCCAAAAGCAACAGATTTATGTAACAAAACAAATGTCAGTTACTTACATTATTTTCCAATGTGTTTATAACTTAACCAGATACTAGGACATCGACCCACTTCACTGTGTCACTCGTCTCCATAATTTTCCCCATAATTGCTTTCCTCATTCCTTTGCTCATACTGAGGCAGGGGGATTGTGGCAAGTTATAAGCACTGGATAGCTTTAGCCACTTTACCTTTGTTAGCTTCTTTAAAATGTCCACGTTCAGTTGGGTGAAGGTGATTAGATTTGTTGTTAGAAATTTTGTCATGGTGGTCCCCCTGCAGTTTAACTGTGGCAAACTTTGTGTTTTCATTCACAGTAAAGAACTTCCATGCTAATGACTTGTTAACAGCTGTGAGTGTTAGTATTCACCTGTGCTGCTGTGCACGTTTTGGGCACGCATGAAACAAATTTGACATGCTTGAGGCTGGTAAACGGTCAGGGCCGAGAACGATGAAAAGCGTACGATTCGGGTCCCTGGCCGGTCGATTGCTGTATCGCTAACGACAAAGCTAACAGATTAAAATGAACTGAATTCCAATAAAATGTTCACCACGCTGTATTTTAATTGCAGATTGAAGAGGAACTGGCTGCACTTCAGAAGGAACGTACTGAACGGATTAAGCACTTGCTGGAACGTCAGGACAGAGAAATTAATGCTTTTGACACAGAAAGCAGAAGCCTTGGCTTTGGAAGCCTGGGATCTATAGACTTCCCCAAAGAAGACACCAGATGAAAGTGGATTTATCTTTAAAGGACAACATATCCGTGCCCTTTTCATGTCCACTTGACCATTTGTCCCACCCACGGTGACAAAACTGGATTACTGGATTACTTTTCATCGCTCTTAGATATTGCATCTTTGAATTGGGGTGTTGCGTGCAATGAGAGCCTCTTTTGTGAAACTTAATGGNATCTACAACAACGTGTCAATAAAAGTCAAACCTAGTCAGTGTAACTCAAAAGCCTATGTGTTCAAAATAAGAGACTCCTTCCTCCATGCCATTTTCTCCTTTTGGAATTGAATAAATCAGGAAATTTTAGTAAAATGGGCACTTTGTTTAAGTAGAATCTCATCTTGTTCATACGAGGCTTAATGTGTGTTATATGGAGGGACATTGTGGAATGTGAGCTACGGATTCCCCCGTGGTGTTAAGCTGCTTTGTTTTGGGGTTTTTTGTTTGTTTTTTATTAGTTTTATTCTGTTCTTTTTATTTTATTCTCTGAATGTGAATATTACTGTATGGGGTCACTGGATAGTCAGGGTTTTTTGTTTGTTTGTTTTTTTCAGTCATACTTCCATTTTGTGCTTATGCATACAGTATACTGTGGACCCTCACTTTTCTAGGCAGTTCTGAGCTTTTCTTTTTATTTGATATGTAGACTCAATTGGCATAAGTTTGATCAATCCATTTATCTTATCACAACTCAAGATCCCACTTGGTAAAACTGCTTATTATTGCATGCACTTTAAGGACAAATTCAGGTTGTGAAGTGAAGCATGAATCTGTCAGAGATTTTAGCTGTTTGTAAATAAAAAGTGGTCATAGCATTTTTTTTTTTTAGGCCTATGGATACTGGACATAAGCGCCATATTTGATATGATAATTTTCACAAATGCCTTTATTTAAGTTGTGCCTGAAGCAGATTTTAGTTGTGTTTGTTATATCTATATTTTACCTACTGAGGCCGGCACCATTTTTGTTTTGAGTTCATCTAAACTTGTTAATCATTTAATGTTCACTAATCAAAGTTCTTGTAAAGGAAAATGGTGAGAATTGTGCTGTATAATTTTTGATATGAACATTTGTACATGAGAACATAGCTAGAATATACAGAGACACTGGTCTGTTGCTGATAACAGAGCCTAATGATAAAGATTTTGCTTCATTTTTGTTTTATAATATAGAGAAATGGTCATACAATAGCTCAATATATTGCTAAGTCAAATCACTAGACTTTGAGATTGTATAGATGCAGGTGAATGGAACCACAGACTTCTTACAATAGTGTCAGTGACTCCACAAAAAGCAAATAACAACATGTGGGTCCAGATTGCATTCTCCTCATTACTGTCTAATGATAAGATTTACATATTTTTCGCCATGTTTGTTATGGTCATTGAACAGGTTGCACAATTATTCCATTTCTACTGAATGGAAGGGTAATTGTTTGGTGCTTAATTTCTAATACCACATTTAGCCTTGTAGGTTTTGTCTTGGAGAGACAATTGATTTTTACAAAATGTAAAGCATTTTGAATCTCCCTCTGAGTCAAAACACTACTAAGTTTTTTCAAATACTCATGACATATTAAGGGTGCCCCATGCAGTGAAACCCTCTTAAAATTTTAAGTACATGTATGGGAAAATAAATGCTATTTTATCATGGGACAGTTTTTGAAACATTGTTTAATGCGGTGGTCTTGAATGCAACCCCGTTACATTTGACAGGTATTTCTTTACCTTTTTTTTTTCTTTTCACGTCAGAGCCACAACTTGTATTAATGTTTGGTTATGTTCCTCACAGGGCTGAGAGGTAGAAGACGCACCCTGAGGTACAACACGATGGCATTCAGTTTTGGATGGCAATAGAACTTAAATGCTCTTGTTTTACACTTAAATTCTGAATTTGTTTTCCAAAGTCGGGTGGCTCCACTAAATTTTGCAGTCCTTGACATTTTCATGAACTTTCTGAAATTTGATGACAGCATTTCTCATATGCAGCAAGGCCTTTTGTCTTGGTCACGTGTAACTGAAGCCTTGTGGACACAGTGGTTCCTTAAAAAAAAGTGCTGTTGGGGTGCTTGAATAAGTTTGCCTGAGAGCTTCAGAACAGTTACAATTTATGTGACTTTTATGTTACTAGAAAGATGTATTTAGTTAGAATAAAGGGGACTTTCCTAAAGAACTTTATTCACCATTTCCTGTGCAGTTCAAAGACAAAATAAAAGAGATTCTGTTGAAAATAAGGAGTCTCAATCATCATCCTGCATCTTATGCCAGAGTGCATTTCTTATCATTTGTGGTTGGCTTTCCTTGTAATGCTCTATCATGTGGCGTGAGGCTTCTCACCTTTGCTTTTCTTTGTGCAAAATGGCTTCAGTGACCTACATCAAATCAGATGATGTTTTTCATAATTTACTGTAGGCTGCTAACATATATACACACATTTGTTCATTTGTGAACAAATGTGTGAACAGAAACCTGAATTTGGAACAAGAAGTAAGAGTGAAGTTGCACTGCAGAGCGTCCAGGTTCCTCACGTTTCAGGGAAAGCCTGATTTAGGTGCTGAGTGTGGGCTGTTTTGTTTTTTTTGTTTTTGTTTTTTTTTAGCATGCCTCTACTTTATATGCTAGCAGGAATCTGAATTTTGTTTCCTTGAACTGCATTTGTGGCATGCTATGCAGTTGCCAGCCTCACCACAACCCCACTTTTATCCCCTGGGGTAACTGGAAACCCCCGAGGGTGGCAGAAGAGTGGTTAGACTTTACCTGAAGTGGTGCTGACAGGGCTGTGGTGCATTGAGTTCCCCCTCGTTTTTCTCAAGTAGTGAGTGGTTCAAAAACATTACATCTCAGGTATTGAAACCAATACCTGGGTAAACAAGGAGATGATGCCAGCTCATAATATGTTTTTTCACTTTCAGTGAAAAGTTAAACTGTTGTTTCTACTCATAGCAAAATGTAACTTTTCTGTTGTTCAGCCTGACTTGCAGCCTGACCTGCAGGCTGACCTGACCTTAACCCTAGTGATGCAGACAGCTGGCTAAAAACGTCAAAGGGTGTCTCTAAGCAGAAGTGTTGCAGAGATGACAGTAAGCTTAGACACCATGTAAAAACCCCAGTTTGTGTTATTTTCATATTTTTCCATGCTGCAGACCAGCTAATGTTTACTCATAAATCACTGGAGGATGCACCGCGATAACATGTCATAGTGAACTCATCCTGTGGTAACGTCAGCCCAGCCTGTCAGAAGCATAAACATGTGGTATAATGACAATAGCAGAATGCCTGCTTTAGCTAAGCAGACCCAGCCCTTTACGCACTCAGAAAATTTGTGATTGAGAAATGCATTTCCTGTGACCCTGAAAACTTCCTGTGCAAATATCCGCTTGAAAATATTGCTGCAAAAAAGACACGTGGTCTCAGGAGGGGATTTAGGGTTAAGAGATGAAATTCAGGAGAACTATTTACCAAATTTGAAAGAAGGTAGAAAAATAACAATATGATACAGCTTTCAAAAGAATTCCCCCTGTAAGCCACACACACTGTGGTCTATACATGGCATTTACTCACTTACCTTTGAATTTGCTGGTAATGTCAGAGTGAACTTTGCCAGGCAGCAGCAGGACGCTGATGGCTGTAGTCGTGTGGTTTTGTTTTTGAATTTGTTTAGGTCGTATTAAACCAAGTGAAGCCACTGAAAGCTATGCACAGACCAGAAGATCCTAAATGATATTAGATTCTTCTTGCAAACAAGAAACTTTAAAGGGTTTCTTTGCTGATTTATAAAATGCATACACATCATCAGCACACAACTTTGCGCATGCTGTGATGAGGTCACATTTACCTCTCTGCGCACACAATTTTCTCACCATTGCTATTTAGAGAGTGGTGGAAACCAATTTGGTTAACTGAGTCAGAGTGTAGGTTGACCTCAGTCCTGATATGATTTTAATTTGTCTGACACTGTTTTCTAATTTAGCAGATTACTGCTTCTCAAGCGATTTAAATATATAAATGTGTGTTTAGTTTCCATGCATGGAAAAGGAAGTGCTATTTTAAATAGTCATGCTACAACCTATGTCCATACGTGTCCTAATGATCAGACAATGCCCCTACATGCCTGCTGTCTTGACGGGCATGTCAGGACGTCAACCACTTTGATTGATATGGGTGCAAGAGAAAAAAAAAAATGCACATGTGAACAAGAGGAGGAAATTCTGGGAAATTTGGTTGCCTCACAAGTGCACGTCACTTCCTCCTGTGACAATGTGTGGTTTCTGTCTAAAAAAGTTTTAAAGGAGTGTGATTATGACAAGTCCGCACAATTTGCTTGTGATACCAAGAGGAGAATGAATGGTCATGTAAAGAATATGCATTTTCAGCAGTTCATGGAATCAGTAGCAAGTAAGTTTTACTCTTTTGTCTTCTTTTTTAAATTAAAATGTAAAGCACTTTTGCACCTTTTCTTGACATTGTGCAGGGGGATGTGGTTATTTTTAATGACTTGCAGCTATTGTGAAACTAAGTGCAGTTTGCCGTTTTCTGCATCAGTCACGGAAATAATGTTTTTTGGTTTCTCAGCATTCTGTTTCATAAAATAACTGAAACAACAGTGTGTTAGTCTTTACTTGCTGTGTATTTGCTGTAAAAAAAAAAAAGAAAAAAAGAAAAAGAAGCCTTTTTACATCTCCTGTTTAAAAAAAGACACTTGTGGTTTTTTATACAAAGTTCCCCTCAAACCCACTGATGTGATGAAGGATAACCATGACTGACCAGTTCCTTTCTCCTCAGCGTTACTCTCTCTCCTGCTGCTTATGACTGTTGATTCAACAAAAAATGTGGCAGCAAGCAAGAATCAGCAGTGTGGGGATGTCCTGCAGCAGACTTTGAAGCTCACCAGACTTGTACACAAGGAATCTGGTGACCTAATCAAGACATATGTGAGTAGCTGCTCTGTTTGACTATCCTCATGGTATACTGACTTGTATACTTAAAAGCTATATCACCTAATTGTTTTCTCGTTGTGCTATATTTTCATTTTTGCAGAAAGCCACTCAAGGGGAAATGTCAGAGCTCTTCTGCAAGGTGTCAGTGAACAACATTCCTGATCCCAACATCTCCGGGCTGGAGCCCCCAGAGAGGATAGCAAGCATCTACACACATCTCCAAGCCTTCTTCCCACATTTTAAACGTGTGTACGAGCAGCAAACAGACTTACAGTCACCTCAGAGCCCTCTGCTCAAAGATCTCACCAGAGTCAGAATTCGCAGTAAGAGCCTGGCTGGTCTCATAAACAAATTTTATCAGAGCCTCTTCCCAAACCTGCCCGTACCAGAGCCGGCGGGGGGGCCGACAACACTACCTCCGGCTCAGAACGTCTTCCAGCAGAAGGTGTATGGATGTGTGGTCCTGAAGACCTACAAGGAGTTCATGTCAAATGTTTCCAAAGAACTAAGGAATCTAAAATCCAAAGTGTGCAGAAAGAGGATATGAATGAATGCAATCTGACGATGACCAGAAGCTGGCCACACACAGACAGTTTCCTGAGAGACTTAAAAAACAAAAGTGAGTATGAAGGTGACTGGTACATCAATGCAAGCCTATTTATAGTATTTAATATTTATTTTCATTGGTTTCTGGTACGATTCATGCTGTTAAAGAACTGTTCTCTCCATGTAATATATATTTAATTTGTGAAATGTCCTGTGTTACCGATGCTTATTTGCCATAGACACAACTATTAAAAAAAGCCTGCATCTGAACCATGTTGTCAGCTTTGTGTTTTGCATCATTGTCAGAGACCATCTGAAAAAAGTACATGGATTTTAATGTATCACTGGTGCCTGCTCATTGGCTAAAATCGGCTTTGATAAAGACATGTTTCTACATTAATAACACTTCTTTCTTTGTGACAAGTTTAGATGACATTAAAACAACAACAACAAAAAACACTATAACTTGTGCTCAGAATCAGTCCATCCAAAGGGGTTAAAAGAAAATCAGGAAGCTGCTGAGACGCTGACTGTGTGATATCAACTCTGAATGACGCATGTGTTCAACAGGCTGCATCAGATAGGAAAGATTTCATGAAACTGGCGGGCTGTCTGGCCAGTCACAAGGTGTGGGTGTGTGTGTGGGTCAGATAACAAATATGCAGTAATAGTGTATGGTTTGCATACTTGCATGCCTTAAAAAGAAGCAGCTACAAAGGAAACTGCTTATATATGCACCCTTTTTAACCAGATAATGAACAGGTTCTGCGGAGACATGTGTGACCTCTATACACACTGACAATAAGGATATTTACTGGAGTGAAGTAATTCTAAGTTAAACTTTCCTCAGGTCACAAGCTGTTGGGAAACTGGAAGTAGAAGGGGGATTCACTCTGGGTCATGAATCAAGTTCCCTCTTATATCTCTGTCTTATTTAAGGCACAAACAAAGAGGGTACCTCAGGGCAACAGTCATTCTTCAGTCTACATTGTAGTCAAATTGTCACCAAAATATCTTTTGAATCCCCCTGATTAACTCACTATTTTGCCTACTGGATGGAAATCAGTAGTCTGTGTTATTTTAGTGTCACACAGGACATGCTCACCAGAATGAGACATGGTTGGAGACTGAATGCAGGGACCGTTTTGCAACTGCAGCAACCACTAACTACCTACCTGTAATCAATTTATAGCTATAACATCAATAATTTCAAATGAAGCAGTGAAGGGCTATTACTCTTAAATTAGACATCATCAAATAGTAGTGACAAATATAAATATGAACCACAACTGCAGCTTTGTAAAGTTAAAAACCAAAGTTGCCCAGTGTCATGTGCTTTTGTGACAGATCAGATATCTGATGGATCTACTGTAGGTGAAGATACATTAAAGTTGCCATTAAAGAAGCAGGTGCAAGGTCATGATCATTTTATATGCTTTTACATGTTTTGACCTGTAGAAGGCAGAATGCACCAAGGGCCGAATTCATAAATTCATGGTTATGAAGCACCACTGCAAAAAAATTAAAAACATTTATAAGCCTAATACTCGTTCATGTTAACAAACCAGTTTGTTTCAGGATTTACTTTTCATCTTTTAAGCATTTTCACTGTTATAACAGAACTAGAGGAACCAAGGGGAGAAAAAAAGGATATTTGCTAGCCACAATCAAAGTATCCCTAAGTATCCCTGAGTATTACATGTGGTTCATATTGTAACCACTCGGCAGGAAACTTCAGATTTCCTATTTATCTTCACACTTTCTCAAGTCAACATTTTCTCTTTTTTGTGTTTTGCTTTCTAGTATTGCAAACATAAGATTCCATCTATTAATTTTAACTTCTGATTTAATGAGTGAACCCATTTAGAAAAAAATTTTTAAAAATGAGTGCACCTGTAAAATGACGTGTTAGAACAAGGAGGGTCTGTGGTCAAACCTAAAACATCGCTGTCTCACACTAAGATGACGCACTGTCAGCTCATAAACATCATACCAAACACAGCTTCTCTGTTCTCTGACTCACCTTGTATTGTGACGTCTTGTCATCATTAAAGAGAAGCTGCTGAATATATATGTATATATTGCAAGTAACTTCTATACCACAGACACAGCAGCTAATGAAGATTTCCATGAGTCATCCTTTTTCAGGGTATGTTGACTTTTCTGAGAAATCCTGTGATCTCCTTTTGCTTCCAACATTAAATGTAACCAAACTGTTTCCCACGCCAGCTAACCATAAAAGGTAGTAATCATCTTTGCATAATGAAGCAGAACTGAGATTAGAAGAGGGGGTGGGTGGGGGTGGGGGTTGACTGAAACAACATTTATATCATGACTTGTATCACACCCTGTCTCCTTAGACGTTCAGTACTCTGATTCTGCCTTGAGGCATTTATTCATGCAGAACAGCACTCCCATTTCCTTTTATCAAGCATCTAAATCATGAACTGAAGTAATGACAGTTTTATGGGGTCGTTTATTGTTCAAATACAATGTAAAGAGCATGCATCAGGAAGAGATGTGTTTGTGACATAAATAAAAGGTTGTTTAACTTAATTGTCTTAATAGAGACACATCCAGATACATTTAAAGACACACCTTTATATCCCTGATTATTGAGACTAATTGATTTATGGCAATAACATTTTTAAATGTTCACCAAGCATCCATACTTCCATGCATAGAGTCATAATGTTGGTTAGACAGCGCTGGACATTTGATTAATATTGCTTCGTCCAACTATTAGAAGTGCAGAGTAATTATATCAAGTATTGCTAACAGTCTAATAAATTACTTCCATCCAAACCATACATATTGTCTTTGGATTTGCATAGTTATTCAAACATAGATAAGGCATATATTCAGTGCAAGCAATAAACTTAACAGACAAACACAACACTGAAAACATAATTTTGCACTGCATATTTTAGCATACCAACCTCACTCACACAAGGTTGTGGTGTTCGTGTTCAAAAGCGAATGGTCATCCTTGATTCAATTTCAAATCCATTCAGCAACTGCAAAACACAGTTTTACAGTCAAACCTTCATCAGTTTGTACCAGTTTCAAACTGATCAAGAAAGTAGTTAACACAAACAGGCATCAGACACTTTATTAAGGTACACCTGGTCAGCTGCTAATAATGGTAATATCTGTTCAACTGTTAATATCTATGGTAGCAACTCTGTGCATTTAGGCATTTAGACATGGTCAATATGACCTGCTGAAGTTCAAATCCAAACATCAGAATTTGGAAGAAAGGTGATTTAAGTATTTCAGAAACTGCTGATCTACTGGGATTTTCCCCACACAGGCATCTTTGAGGGTTTACGGTGAATCATCCAAAAAAGAGAAAATATCCAGTGAGTGTCAGCTATCTGGGTGAAAGTGTCTTGTTGATGTCAGAGGAGAATGGCCAGACTGCTTTGAGCTGATATGACAGTAACAGTATTTCAAATAACCACTGGTTACAGCCAAGGTATGAGGTAAGAGCACCCCTGAATGCACAACGGGTTAAACCTTGAAGCACATGCGCTACAGTTGCAGAAGACCACACCAGGTGCCTGTCAGCTAAAATGGGAAAGTCAGGCTACAGTTCACATGGGCTCACCAAAATTGGACTAAAGAAGACTGGAAAAATGTTGCCTGGTTTGATGAGTCTCAATTCTGGCTGTCACATTTGGATGGTAGGGTATCAACAGGTCACGCTTCTGGTGATGGTGATGTAAGGTTTTCTTGGCACACTTTGGGCCCTTTCTACCACCTGAGCATCATTTAAACACCACAGCCTGCCTAAGCATTGCTGCTGACTATGTCCATCCCTTTATGTCCACAGTGTACCCATCTTCTGATGGCTTCCTCCAGCAGGATAACACACCATGTCACAGAGCTGACATCATCTCAAATTGGTATCTTGAACATGACATTGAGTTCACTGCGCTCAAATGGCCTCCATCTCCGAGGAATGTTTCCAGCACCTTGCTGAAGCCATGCTACAGTATGAAGAATTAAGGCAGTTCAAACCAACCAGATACCAGCAAGGTGTTCCTAACAAAGTGACTGATGAGTGTATATTATATTATATTATATTATATTATATTTGTGTGCATTATGTGTACCAACCTTGAGAAAGTGCTCAAATGTGATCCCCTCATAGAATTCATCAGGCTCCTGTGTGTCAGAAAGTGAAGTTGTTGACTTTATCCAGACTACTTAATGTTATCTTGAGGTGCTACAGCTGACATACCATGTGACCCACTGAAATACTGGCCACCTCCAACATGGCTGCGTCAGCAATGGATTTGGCTGTTTCCTTCTCCAGTGTCCCACTCCGAGATAACAGCTCCTCCACCACCTGAACAAATGTGAACAGCAGCAATAACTAATACCCAACTCCTAGACTTACATGCGAAACAAAGTGATAATTTACTTTTACAACTTGGTATATTTAGACAGCTTCAAATCTCAGCTGAAAATGATCAGATAATAGTGATAACTTTATAAATAATAAACCTAATGTGACTGTGCATGTACCATTGTGATCATTTCCCCAGACTATGAATAAATGCTGTTTGTACGTCATTCAAAAACTTCTTTTTTGTTTGTTTGATCTTACATGTCTGTATTCCTCGAGAGTTATCGTCCCATTGTTGTCTGTATCATGCATGTTGAATAAAACTGCAGAAAAACAAACACAGGTTTGACTTTATGTCATGCTCAGATAAAAATCAAGCAAATGATCATGCGATTTCTTCTAAGACGCACATCTCAGTTTCTCCTTCCTGATCTTTTCACGCTGCTCTTCTGTCATGTGCAGTGACGGCGGCCTGAAATGTGACATGACCACCACAAACTCTTCAAAGCCAATCTCATGAACCTTCCCCTGGCCATCCTGATGAAAGTTTCTGAAGAAAAGAGCAAATCAGATGTTCTGAAGAGCAAGAACTGATGACTTGTACCTGTAACTTCTATCATTTTATTTCATTTCTTACATTTAAGAATTGTTTCTGATTTAGAAAAGAAACAGGAGTGAAATGATTAAAAGCAATGATTCTTTACTGCACCTCCTGTCAAAGAAAGCCTCTATGATCTGTGCACGGATGGGATTGAATGCTAGGTCGTGGATTTCATTGAAGTGATCTCTCCTGAGGGCATAAAACAGATTTTCATGAATAAATGAAAGAACAAACAGAAACACGCCCAATTTTAAAAGAATAGATGTCAGCTTACCGTAGAGTTTCTTCATTGTGGCTCAGCTGTTTAAACCTTTTATGAAGAACGCCGATCTGTTCAAATGAAACTGAAAATAGAGAAGCAGAAAGTTTAGAACAAATTACCTTTGAAAACTACAGGCTAAGATTAGCTGCCTGATCTTTATTTATTACTGGAAGCTTTCAAGGCAGCTAATTTGGATATTCACATTTTATGTAAAGCACTTTGCCCTCTCTTGTCTCTCAGACTGTTTAGTAGAATCTACAGGTGAAACCATAAGGTCATATAGAAATGTATAACATGTGGGTTCAGCTTTCGGATGTTTGTTTTAAATGGTTGTTGTCAAAGCTTTCAATAGAGTCTGATCTATTATTAACTACACCTCTCGCTGCAAACTGGGTAAAGTTTCACTTCCATTCTCTTGCACTTTAAATTATTCATCGCTAATGCACCACAAAGACTAGTTTATCTTATACACAGTGATGGCTAACACGTAATTGAATACTAAACCAAATGTTGATCATTATGTTGACATGGCCGTATTTCCTCTTTAAGACTGCATTAAGCAAGACTTCATTAAAATTATCTTTCCGTCGCAGTGAGTTCCTGTTTTTCGCAGGCTGATGCTGCATGTCTGAAAATGAAAGCATTTTAAAGTGATGCAAACAACAGCCCGATGATGATGACTACTCACAGCCTGTCTTTGTCGTCAGATCACAATATTCTGCCTGTCCAGGTAAGGACTGTAATGCACCCATGGCTCCAAAGAGATCTTCCCTGGCCAGCCCGGTTTTAAAGGGAGCGCAGAGGGGTCTCAAATGAACTCAAAGTGGAATCAAAACAGATTTCATGCTTCCAGATAATCCACATCCACCTGTTAGTTTCTACGGCAGATCCTTTTCATCTCAGAGCTCTTGTCCCCTGCGTGCTCACCGAGCAGGTTTCATCCTCCGCAAACAGCGAACGCCACTTCCGCAACGACCGTCCCGATGACGACACTCACTTAGCAGCGACAGGGTGCAGCTTAAATGACCGATTTTATATTCAGACGCCGCGACCTGTTTGTTTGCAGGGAAGTGCAGAGTAAGAAGATGCACGAGTAGTCTTCACATGGGGTAAAGACGGCTGAAGTGGCCTGCGTCATTTTTAAATCTATTCAGATAGGCTTACCTCACTATGGAATACAGTATACCTGCCATTTAAGGCTGCCAGTTCCACAGTATTCCTACATGTATGAACCCACCTGCTGTTAACAGTGCAACCCTCAGAACCTGGATACCCACGTAGTCTAATTTTTAAATAGTTCTAAAATTTAGTGTAAAATATTGTGTTAGGGAATATATCCATGCAGGTTATCAGTCACCCAGGTCATAGTGGTCCCTGGAGCTTGAAAAAAGGCAACTGGACTTCTTCTAATACCTGGGAATCTCCACCATTTGGTTTAGTACTGAAGAAGTCTTTTGGATGAGAGGTGAGACATTTTTAAGAAACTTAAAGAAGTCCAGTTGCCTTTGTTCAAGCCCCAGAGAATAGTGTTAGAGATACTCTAGAAAGAAATATATTTTATGTTAATTAGAAAATTGTTTAAAATAGCTTACTTTAACCGGGAGTGAATAGTTTTCTCTGCTGTAGACTGCTGACCTGTCCAGGGTGTATCCCACCTTCCCCCTTGTGGCAGCTGGGATTAGCTCCAGCCCCAATTCCCAACTTGGGGAAGCAGCTAAGAAAATTTAAAATCAGGTGATTTTTCTACAGGAATTCCCCTCTTAACTATTCAAAGAGATGGTGGGAGGAATGTCAGAGTCAAGGCAGGAGTATGGCACTAAGCTGGATTGCTCAGCTTCTAAAATAGCAACTTCTCTGAACACATAATTTCTGTCACAGTTCACAAAAAGGAACCAAGGACTTGAAATACCAAACACAGTTTCACAAGGCTTTAATGAGCAACTCATGATCTCACAACAGAAATAAACAAAGAATCTTCTTCTAAGCTAAATGTTCAGCATGGGGCAAAACTTCAGTCACTAAAGCAGGTACGACTTCAGGGATTTCTTCAGAAGCAGAATATTCAACTCAGGTAAGTGGCCTGTTACTCAAAGGCAGAATGCTCACTCAGGTAAACGACTTGTTACTTAATCTGAAGAAT
>JASGAU010401883.1:0-14065 GCA_030220045.1 Australoheros facetus
ATGTTTGGGTACTTCTCTGTGACAACATACTTGGTCCAAAACTCTGTGCAGCCTTTTTCCAGAAGAGCGTCTTTCAGATCATGTGATGCTTGTATTTCAATCATCTCCAGTTGCAGGGGACCTTAATCAATGTGATGCAACTTCAGGAACTCTCCTGTTTTGCGGGAAATGTTGGGAGTGCTGGTGAATGGGTTCCTCACAACATGCAGCAACTCTTTGGGGATGTCAAAGTCATTGAATCTGTGTGCAAAGTTGTGCTTCAAGTTATCCAGAAAATCTGACATAACCTGTGTCACTCTTCCACTTTGTGATGACTTGATGAAGTCACTGAGGATGGGAAAGTGCAGCAGTCTGCTCTTGAGATCAGATGAAAAAATGTCCAGTTTATTTTGAAAAGCAGTTAGCTTTTCAACCACATCAGCAACAGTTTTATCCTTCCCTTGAAGTCCCAAGTTCAGTACATTCAGATGATGAAGGATATCAGTTAAAAAGCACATCTCAGACACAAATTTATCATCCTGCATATTTCTCAGAAATGTTTCAGCTTTCTTGTGCTTGCACTCATGAAGGAAAGTGATAATTTCCTCCCGCAGTTCACAGACTCTCATGAGTGCATTTCCCTGGCTTAACCATCTAACATTGTTATGCAAAAGTAGGTCAAAATGATCAGCTGACATATTAGCAAGAAGTTTGAACAGTCTGTGTTGGAGACTAGATGTTGATCTGATGAAGTTAATTGTAGCCGTGACAGAGTCCATGATGTTTTTCAACTCACCACTTAATTGTGCACAAAGGACACTGATGAATGAGACAGTGCAGCGACTTCATTTTTGGTGCAAGAGCAGACAGCCGTGCAGACAGTCCTTTGATCTTCCCTGCCATCGAGGGAACTCCATCTGTAATGAGCAGGTTGACACGCTTCAAGTCCAGTCTGTTGTCTCGAAAAAAATCTACAATCTTTTGGAAAATAATTTCTCCTGTCGTATGCCCATTCAGTGGTATTAATCCCAGTATGTCCTCTTTGAAACAGTGACCATCAAAAAATCGCACAAACATACAAAGCTGAGCGGTGTCCGAATTGTCCGTGGATTCATCCACAGCCAGGGATATGAATTCAGCTTTTCTAAGTTGAACAAGAAGAGTGTCAAAAACGTCTGTGGCTAAAACTTCCACCCTCCTCCCAGCTGTTGTGTCCGACAGAGGGATTGTTTTAATTGAAGATATCACCTGTTGTTTAACTTTGTCATCCGTCACCACCTCATCAACAGCAGCTTGTATGCACTCTTTCACCGTTTCAGCATCTGTGAATGGTCTTTTCTTTCTGGTCAGTATCCATGCTATTCGGAGAGATGCTACTGTAGCCCTCTGCTGAAGAGTGCAGGTCCGGGTGAAAATTGCAGAACTTTTTTGGTAGTTTTCAGTGAGCGTTTTTATTTTTGTCCGGCGCAGATCGGAACCCGGTGGATAGTCTTTGTCAAAGTTGGTATGAACCGTCTTGAAGTGCCTCCGCACATTATATTCTTTATTCACCGAACAAATGTCGAAACAAACTAGGCACAAGGGATTGCCATCAGCATTTTTTGTATGTACGTACTTTTCTGTCCAGTTGTCATTAAATTTTCTGTTTTCAAGGTCCACCTTACGTCTCTTCTCTTTAGATTGCGCCATGTTTTGTCACAAACTGCTGTCTGGCCTCCCGCCAACGGTGTAAACGGCGTTCTTCTTTTTCTTCTTGATGGAGGTTGGTAATCAACAATATGGTGCGTTACCGCCACCACCTGTAAGGAGTGTAAATTTACATGCCGTGCTTGCGGTTTAGTTACAGCTTATTTTAAATTTTTTATTTAATAATAGAGGGTAAATGGGCAGTGAGCCGGTCCGAAATGACTGATGGGCCGGTTCTGGCCCTTGGGCCGCCAGTTGAATACCCCTGCTCTACAGGGTTAGCGCTCTCTTGTTCTGTCTTCTGTCAAGATGATCCCTCTCTGCTTCAATAATTTTGAACTTTGAAACCAGATACTTTCACAATGATATTGCATGGTGGATAAAAATCTGACCGTGCTTTTGTGTGTTTATAATTCCATAATTTTTTTTGACAAGATCACCATAACAACTGGCTGATGTGCAGCCTCAAACCATGACAGAGCCCTCATTGTGTTTTACAGATGGTTATACTCACTGTTGCATCTCTTGCCTGACCTTCATTGATCATAATGGTGAGGATTTGAAACACAAATTTCATATTTGGATGCTCCTATTACCACTGGGGCTTTACCTTCCACATCTGATGGAGCTGGTGTTTTTGCCCTCAGGTGTTATTTCCAGTGCCTTTCTGAGCTGTGCTCATGTATTGATTCAGGTGTCTACTCAGCTTAGTTGCTACGATGCCTGAGAGGAGCTTCCGTGTTGAGAAGAGGCAGGTAATTGGCTGGTAGTTTTAATGAGCTCATCTATGCCATTGCCACAGCGCTTGGGTATAAGATCATGGATGCATGTGGAGGAAAACACTCCATGGAGAAGAAGGCTGGAAACCAAAATCAGGGAAGCCCGGAAGGACGTTAGTTGGTTAACTGAGGCACATGTCATGAGAGAGAGGTACTAGATGAAAAAAAGGTACAATAAGATGTTCATAACTGAAGCACCACTTTCTGGTTGATAGAGCAGCACACCAGGACTCTAAGGCCAGGCAACTGGATTGACTGGATAGACTACAAAAAGCTAGTGCTCCACACATGGATACTGGAGTGGTTAACGCTGTACAAGGCCAATAGTACACTCATAATTTTTTATCAGGAACTCAGTGGGACTATGGAAGACAACACCGGAGGACAGTTCCAAGGTAATCGCACAAGTGTCCATCAAGTGCAGAATATACCAAGTTGATGCACTGTCCCCACACATATCTTTAGTGAGGACATCGGGATGTCACAAATAAGACCAGATTCACCCTGGGGAGATGTGACAGACATTAAAGTATCTGGAAAAACCATAAAGACCTCTACAGGCAAGGCAAAGGAAATAATTTCAAGCATTCATTCCTTATTTTTTTTCTTGTGTGTGTGTGTGTGTGTGTGTGTTACTGTTAATAACACATTTTTAAAAGTTCAGAAGGTTTGGTTATGCACCACTGATAATTTTGATACAGTAATTTATAGGTTTTGTACTTCAGAAATGAATCATGTGCATAAAGAGAGCCCATTTAACCTTTGCATCACCAGATTTAATGTTTCATCCCTGCGCTTTCACTTCTCAAACTCTCCCCTCCTTGCTTCCCTTGTGTCTAAAGTACTGGTATTTTCACCATGTTTCCAAGCATGTCTGTGAATGTAGTGAGCTGCCCTGCGATCCCACACATTATTAGAATTAGAGCCCAGATGCCCATTCAGCCCAGTTCCTACAGCCATACATAATATGTACTTGGCCTGGCTGTGGCCCAGCCAGTGAATTCAAATGACAGATGTTATGCTCTGTAAGAGAAATATTGTCCATATTTTTCTCCGCACAAGGAAATGATGCACCAAGCTCACTTTCAGGGTCAAAGCCTGGAGCTGTCGAGAGCCGTTTGCCCATCAGGAGGAAGAAAAACGTCCTTCACATATAGCTGGCTGGCTTCTTGGCACTACAGCACAACTGTGTGTGTGAGAGGCATGAGCTGGAAATATAGTCATATGATCCACAGGTGACAAAGGACTGCATTCCCTCTAGTACTGATCACACAACTTTAAGATTCTAAAAACAAGAACGATTCTGTTTTTGGTATCTTTTTATCTACTTGTGTAACAAAATTAAAATAAAAAATGTATTACAGTGAAACTGAACTGTCATTAATCTTCCTGCATAAAAAATTACTAAATATAATGTTGAGCATGTAGCTAGTCTGTGTTTAAGAAGTTTACAGGCAACTATTGTACCGTAGCCTAGACATTAGTGGCGTTCTTTCAGGGTAAGCAGTGCTTCCCTCATCAAATCTAAAAATAAATATCAATTAAAATGGACTAAAGCTAAAGCATTCTCAAATAGTTCATCTCCAACAGTGTTCTGTCTTAACCTCCTGCTGAGCTCCTGTTTGTGTTGCATTTTTAATTCCTCCTAGATATTTGAAATTAAATGAATCTAATATGCATATAAATTAAGCTTCCTCTTTGAACAGGAAATTGTATTTTTTATATGGTTCTTACATACTTTTAAAAAATGTGCCCAGATGGGGATAATGGGTTTATTTTACAGCATAAAACAACAAAGTCAAGCTGACTTAAAGTATGAAACACTATTGATCAGAATGAAGTATAAGGTGCATCAAATACAAAATGTAATGTCTCCATGTGAGGGTCTTAGGAACATAAAGCTTCTCACGTGTTTGCATCCATCCTTTCTTTACATTACTGCTATCTTGTGGCTGCAGTTGGAAGCTCTGCTTTCTTTGGCTTCCATTAGAAACTGTAGCATGTCTCCATTTCACAGGCGTGTCTGCGTCCTGTTAACAATGGTTGAAGCTTGTCAAGCTAAGAAGCCAACAGCTTTTTCTGGTTGTTTGTGCCCGTGCTTTGTGGATAACCCACCGGTCTTTGATGAGAGACTGATGGGAGACCAGCGTTCAAGGCAAGCTGCCGCTATCTCTGTTGTTTTCACTGCTCTGGGATCACGTTCAAGATGCATTTTGTGTGGAAACAGAGCTAGCATTAGCGAGGAGCTGATCTTGGATAATTTATCATTCTAACAGATATGTTTCCTCTTACTAACCACCTTAGCCAGCGTGGCTAAGGTGGTTAGATATCCACCTTGGGTGGCTAAAGCTCAGTAGGTAGAGCAGGTCACCTACTGATCGGAAGGTCAGGGGTTTGATTCCTGGTTACTCCAGACTACATGCCAATGTATCCTTTGGCAAGATACTTAACCCCAAGTTGCTCTCCGACGCAACCGTCGGAGTGTGAATGTGTGTGAATGTTAGCTAATTAAAAAGCACTTAGCTTAATTAATATGGAAGTGCTTGTATGAATGGGTGTGCGTGGGTAAATGTAAAACGTGTTGTATAAGCGCTTTGAGTGCTCTGACTGAGTAGAAAAGCGCTATATAAGAACTAGTCCATTTACCATTTAGCATGTTAGCCTTGATGATGGACAGGAGACATCAAATCCAGTTTAATAAAACAGACAACTGGAACAGGTGCACGCTCCACCAGCACTTTCAAATTTGCCAACATACCACATTCATTTTTCATGAATATTTTTATTTCCCTGTAGATATTGATAACCATGTCACACAGTGCTCAAGCCTTTTCATTCAGCTGTGATTATTTTTAATTAATATGTTTTAACTTACTTAAAAAAAAAAAATCAAGATGTGTTTCTGAGCTCTTTAACAGATTTTCACAAGACAACCACTATAAACATATGATTTTATAGAGTGATGCATTGCTGTAGCTTAAATAGAGTATGAAGTGTTTTTAAAATTAGCTCAACCATAACCAGTTTAACCTTAACACTGATCCATATAACACTGATGGGGGAATATTATTCTACAGCAGTGGTTCCCAAAGTCAAGAGTGCTGCAGCCCACTTAAAAACCTGAAAATCCCATGCAGCAGGACAGTCACAAACTACAGTGGAGAACAAGGGCTTCGTTCATCATAGGAAGTCCCCCAGCAGGCTCAGTCTCTAGTGGTAGCCTTTATCTATAAAGAAAGTTTGAAGCCGAATTTTAAGACTAGGGAGGGGGTCTGTCTCCTGAACACAACCTGAGAGCTGGTTCCATAGGAGAGGGGCAAAGAGTAAAGCTTAGACAGGCATTCACTCATCGGAAAGCCCTGCAGCACGGGGAAGGGGTGGGTGGCAGGTCAACAGGTTGGTAACATGAATGGGCTGACTGACTGTAGCTCTGCATGAAAATGACCCCCTTATTTCCTTTTTTTTCTTTAGAAAGAGAACAGTTCAGTTTTCAGTTCTGGGGAAGATGAAGCAGCTTTCAAATTCACATAAAATTAGTCATAGTAATCATATTTTAATGTTTGTTCTTGTAAGAGCCCAACTTTACAGCAGCAGTATTTAAATGAAGTTACATGTACACATTTTTTTTCAGTCTGGTTCAAAGCTTCACACTTCAAGGTGTGATATAATAGGGTCAGGTGTTTACATGCTCCACTGGAAAAAAAAAAAAAAGCTGATAAGCATAACTGTGATTAATACAGTACTGTGCAAAAATCTTCAGCCCCCCCCATTCATTTTTTCTTGCAATTTTTGAAGTTTTTTATTTGGACACTGGCTGCTTTTTCACTCATTTTAAGTCCAGTTGTTGTACCTGACCATTTTTAGATAAAACTTGGGCAAGTGCCGTTGATTCTCAGGTACATCTGTCAGGAGGATAAGTCGTTGGCTTTACCCTTAAATCATACATTGGTACATTCACAAATGGAAGATTTTGAAGTGTTTGGTGATCATAGGTGATTACAGCAGAGATATCTGGACAAAGCAAAAACAGAACAACTGTCAGCTGCTGTGTGTACTGAGATATGAGGGAAGACGTATTTATTAGAAATGGATCTTCATCTCACAATGATGAGACTGTTGAGAATGTTTATTTTGTTTCATTATTAATATTTTTAAGAGTTCTGTTATAATTACTTTTATTCTGTTTTCTATTAGGGATAAGAAGTGCATAGTGAGATATGTCATGCAAAGTTAAAGGGTACAGCTAAAGATAGGCATTTGAGATTAGGAGCTTATATTAGTGTCAAACATCAGATTCATAAATCAGTGAAACCATGCAAACATGGTGAGTAAAGAGAATTCTACACAGGAAGTGATTAGCAGCGATGTGGTGAATGTAAGGCTCCAGAAAGTCTTTCGGATACAAAGACTTCATGCTGAAATAACCACAGGTGACACTCACAATTATACACATCTTTGTGTATAATTTTGAGCCTGTGCTGATTTCAGAAAAAATCAAATGTAGACTTGTGCACCAAATTAATATTTTTCGCTTTGAGTGCTCAGAGAGAGTAGCAAAGCGCTATATAACAAATGGTAAATGGACTAGTTCTTATATAGCGCTTTTCTACTCAGTCTGAGCACTCAAAGCGCTTATACAACACGTTTTACATTTACCCATGCACACCCATTCATACTAACACTTCCATGATTACCTAAGCTAAGCGCTTTTTTAAAATTAACTAACATTCACACTCCAATGCTTGCGTCGGAGAGCAACTTGGGGTTCAGTATCTTGCCAAAGGATACATTGGCATGCAGCCTGGAGTAACCAGGAATCAAACCGCTGACCTTCCGATCAGTAGGTGACCTGCTCTACCCCCTGAGCTACAGCCACCCCAACAACTAATCCATTTACCATTCACAAGTAAAGAGGTGTGTTGTATTTCTGTGTCATTTAGCCCCAGAAAAAGAAACACTAGAATAAGCAGCGTAGTATACTATGTTCCCTATGTTTGAACTGATGGATATATGTAGCTACTAATACTACTAATACTAATAAGAGACTTCTTTAGTACCTGCATATGTCCATCAGTTCAGAACATAGGGAACATAATATACCTAAGCATGCTTATTGAGGTTGATGACAGTGACAGTTACAGACCAAAGATTACACTAGTCATAAAAATAAATGTCGTGATCAAACTAAGCTTTCTTTGAATGTTTCTTTTTCATGCTGACACAACAGGTCACATCAAGCAAGCAGAGCTTCCGAAGTAAAATATTTTGGGGTGAAGAAGAAAGCTATTACAAATTAAGAACTACTTGACTTGTAATAATTGAGTTATTCTCTGAAGCTCATTTTCCTTTGTATTTAACATTCGTGTTTAGATTTTGACAAAACATGCAAAACATTTAGTCAATTTTCATTTTATTTTATGTACTTTTTGATTTATTTTGGTCTGACTTTTCTCATGGAAAAAGCCTGCACTGAAAGTCATCTCTGCTACTTGGTAAATTATGTGGTATGTTTCACGTGAATTTTAGTGTCCCATCATGTTAATGTCATTTCAAAGGTTTTCCCTGTGTGCAGGCGAAGAATCCAGTCCTCGAGGAGCCTCTGTGATTTTCATTTTATTCAGGTTAAATTCTTAATCTGAATGTGGTTGAATTCTTTTGAAGCTGCAACAGTGTATCCACAGTGGCTATCACTGAACTGAAATTAATACTGATACTGTAACCTTTAAGCAAATTGTGTACTGATGTGCACTCATGAAAAAAACCTGTGCGCTCGCCTCAAACAACACTTCCATAAACCTCTGATGGCCGCGTTATTTTTAGAGCTCAGGTGGATGATGAGCATGTAAATGTTTGGTTTCCTTCCAGCAGAGCAGAGTGAGTGAGCCAGGCTCTTTTATTCCATGGAAATTTCTCTGGTTAAATCATCCCAATTAGCCAACAAACCCAGACGGTGTCTCCTGAGAACATGCTCCCTGCAGGAGGTCCTGATTACACGACTCAGACTGAGCAGCAGTGACTGTGTTCCTTAAAAGACGGGGGTAGGGGGGACTCTTTATTTCTTTTCAAAGCCTTTGATTCCAGTCTGAATAGATTTCCAACAGACACATATTTGATGAATGTGTATTCCGGACCTTTGTGACTCCATACAGGGATGTGAATTCTAATCCTTAGCTGGAATATTTAGACCATTTTTACATTCTGCACTCCCTGTGTATTCTGCTCTGAAGTATAACCTGTTGTAATGAGGATCTCCTCAGCCTGAAATCATTTTGTTCACTACTAAGAATATTGTAACATTTTATTTTAACTGTTTGAGTTTTCATAATTTAAGCTGTTGTTCCTCTTGACTCTACGAGGATGTTATCACAGGAAGCACAGACTCAAACTGTGGGGAGTAATACATCATATGCTTATGTAGAATTTCTTCTCATACTTTTAATCCATCCATCCATTTTCTTCCATCTTCTTATCCGGGGTGGGTCACGGGCGCAGCAGCCTAAGCAGAGAAACCCAGAGGCGTTCCCATGCCAGCCAAGAGATATAATCTCTCCAGCATGTCCTGATTCTGCCCTGGGGCCTCCTCCTGGTAGGATATACCCAGAACACCTCACCCAAGAGACGCCCAGGAGGTATCCTGGTCAGATACCCGAACCACCTCAACTGGCTCCTTTCAATGAGGAGGAGCAGCGGCTCTACTTTGAATCCTTCCCAAACTACTTGCATTTCTCACCCTATGTCTAAGGGAGAAGCCGTCCACCCTTTGGAGGAAGCTCATTTTCCACCACTTTTATCCATGATCTTGTTTTTTCAGTCATTCCCAGAGCTCATGACCATAGGTGAGGGTGGGAATGTAGATTGACCAGTAAATCGACAGCTTTGCTTTTATGCTCAGCTCCCTCTTTACCACCAATTCATAGTTTTCATGTGATGTCAGTGCTACTGGGACACGCCCACCTGGCAGGCAAAATAGTGCTGCGCTCCTTTGCCCTCCAGCCATCCTTAAAGCATTTTCGAGTTTAATTTATCAAAATGCCAGGTAGTTGGTGTGCTATCGGATGCACTAATCGACGCAGAGACAAGCCAGATCTGTGCTTTTACAGGATTGCATCAGAAAAAGAAGAATGTGGATTTGTGCGAGTAGATGTGCTTCCATACCCAGAGAGGACAAAGAAGTACACACATCTTTTTATCAAAGGTAGGATTAGATTTACTTTGTGGTTTGTTATTAAGGTGTTTAGTTGTCTGTTTTTGTTGGTACAGTTTTGTGTCACTGAGTCTGATTAATGAGTTATGAAACTGTCATGGTCCTGGGTCTGCAACCCCTTGTTTCTTAGTTTATGGTCTTTTGTATTTATGTTACCTTTATTGTTACTGTTTTGTTATATTGTTTCATGAGTTCCTCTTATGTATTCCTAGTTAGTTCCATTGCTTTACACCTTTGTTCTCCCTGTGTTCTGTGCCGAAGTGTCTGTCCTCTTTATGTGGTGTCAAGTTTGCATTTGTGTATGTCTTCTCACTTCCTGTTTTATTTTGACATCCCCTGTCTCTTGTGCTTTGTTTACTTCCCTGAGTCTGGTTAGTGTCATTCTGTTCACCTGTTTGCCCCAGCTGTTTCCACTCACCCCTCATTCCCTCTGTGTAGTTATTGTCTCAGTTTTCCCTTTGTCAGCTGTCAGAGGCTTGTTGTCTTGTGGCTGTGTTGTCCCTGTGCTCGCCAGATTGCCAGTATTCCTTTGTTGTTTCTCTAATACAGGTTTCCGTTTGTTTCATTTTTGCCTTGGTTTTGTCCTCTATGTCAAAATAAAGGCTCATTTTTGTTCATTTTCAAACGCCTACTCCTGCGTCCTGCTTTTGGGTCCCTTCCTCCTTCACTCACCACACAGCCTGCGTCCCCGCAGCGTGACAGAAACCTGTTGGATACGCGATAATGCTAAAGCTAGCCTAAATGTTGTTAACATGTACTCAGTTCCTTTTCAGCTGAACGTGGCGGTAGTCGAAGGGGGGTCGGGGGTCACCCCACTCTGTAAAAGAGCTCTGTAACTATGTTTACATCAACCGGTGTAATGATTCATGTACACATAGCTATTAGCAACAATCAGATTGAAAATTAGTCAAATGACTGTCAGATATTAACTCATAGATTCAGCAGTAGCAGACTGAGATAAAAAACTTTTAAACTTCCTCTGGTCAGGGAGTTTAAAATGATTTGTCTTCGTGATTTGACCTTCTCTCTAGTTACTTGTATATGTGGAAACAGCTGATTTTAAAAGTCTTCATTAGAAGGATTTCATGCAAACACAACCACTGATGTTAATCACATGTGTTAATACTTTGACATTTAGTGAGCATATAGTAATTTTTTCTCTTTTGGTCACAGGTGTCAAATCTGATGACCCTCTGTCCCCTCTGTTCACACACACCTGCCATAAAAAAGAGGAAATGGGAGAAAGACATGCAGAGGCATGAGCAGCACTGTGACTGCAGAAAAACAGGATGGAGGAGAAGACGAAGCCGGTCACAGTGGATGTCAGTATTTGGTCATCTGTGGCACAACTTTCACCTGTTGAGGTTGAGCAACATTGTAACAACCACAAATGCAAGAACACAATTGAGCGTTTACAAAAGGAATGATATAAATTGAGGGAGGAAAACTGGATTTGAGAAGCAAGAAATCGATATACTATACTTCATAGTACAATTTGAATTCAGATATGTGAAGCAGAGCACCCTGAGGGTCTTACACCCCTGGATAAAATAATGCATGTATGCTGTGCTCTGACAAACCTCCCTCTGTTGTTCCTTAAGGGTAAACATGATAAAACATGAACTGTGTGTTGCACATTGAATGGAAATGAATGGCAACAATGAAGCAACAATTATGTAAATTGTTTTTATTAAAAGTTAATTTGTTATTGTACTTTGTGATTAAAATGTTCCACTGATCTCTTGTGCAGCACGAACCTTTTTACTCTTTTTACAGTATTTTAACCTTTTTTTTGACACTTTTTTTTTTTTGCTTTGTCACTTTTGTTTTGCTATTTCCTGCAAGCAATCACTGCATTTCCACTGTCACATTTTCAAGTGAGTGGTGTTGACCTTTTAACAGCTTCTGTGAATGTACTGTCTTTTGCACATTCCCAGTTTATACTCCAGTCTGTCATCAGTTTGCAGCACAGGCTCCCCACAGTAACAGTGCTTGCCATCAGGTTCATTTGACATCTCATGAGCTGGTTGTTACTCAGCTGTAAACACTTTGGCAAGTAGCTCAGGAATCAGACATTTCTTGAGAAATGTGTTCACTTTTTCACAGACTGAGTCAAAAAAGTCAGTATCTGGAGGAATCCTCTAGAAGTGCATTTCTGCTCTCCCTTCTCTCCAGGGTCCTCAGACAGCAAAGTCACAGTAGCTGCTTGTGTTAGGTGGATTTGTGTCTGCACCTGATAAAAGTATCGATGGTCTTTAATCAAAACAAGTTTACCTTCAACCTCTTGTAGACAGAATTTGCTATCCTGCCTACTTTTTTCAACCAAATTGCTATCCTGAAGACCGCTGGGAGCCTGAACCTCCAACACACCCAGTTCATGTTGGTCACATGTCAAAATGCTATCAGAGGATGCTCCTAACCGTGGGGATTGAGAGTTGATGATGAACCCTCCCCTCCTGACAGGTTGGTGTGGTGGCATTCCATCATCTTGGTGTACTCCTCAATTGCTTTTTCCTCATGTTCCAGTCTCCATCTAGAAGACACAATAACTGTGTTTATATATGAGCACACAAATCTTTCTGATAACTGTTGCAAACTCTGTTTACATGGGCAGAAAGTAATTGAATAATCCAATCAGGAGAGAAACAAAAAACGGAACATTGCGTATTAAATAAGAATTCCCAGGTTCTGCTGTGTTTACACTGACTTAGTATTTTTTTTGTGTATTATATGGCCTCAAATAATCTCAGATTAGATAGAAAATAGCCTGTGCACATCTCTGTCTGATAAATTCTAATTAAGCTCTAACTGAATTAGAATTTTGTATAAGAGAAAGAGGGGTGGTTAAGCTATGTAAACACTTAATCTGCATCATGTAAACACCTGACCTGATACAGATTTGTTGCATATTTTTGTTGTCTGTGGAAATGCCAGATCTATTAAACACCTAACAATATATTTCTGTATCTCCCTTCAAACCATGTCTTGGTTTTGACCTCCTTACAACCCTCTCCTAACACTGCCTTAAAGGTGGTCAAATGGCACCAACCCTTGCTTCTCCACGGCAGCCCATTCTGTCAGTGGCGGCTCATTTAATCTGCAGGAATGCTTTACCTGACTGTGATCTTTTATGTATGACACAACATTAATGTGACAAATTAATACTACCAGAACTTTTCTGGCCCTACACTGTAAATGTCCAAGCTAACAAATATCAGATTTGCATGATGTCGTTTGTTTACACTAGCTATGTAGCACTTACTTTTGCTTTAATGATAAACTTTAATCGACAACAGTTCAGTAACATGATTGGTTATTTAAAGAGCATCTTAGAGAGGCAGAGTTTTTCAGAAGACAGGCAGAAGTTCACCAATTGGCTAAAATGTATGGGTACAAATTATAGAACAATTTAAAGTGCTTTGAGTGCTTATGTAGAGTAGTAAAGCAACATATATAAGAACCTGTCCATTTATTAAGAACCAATCCACTGCATCATCTACAGTACACAATATCATTAAAAGACTGGAGAAATGTCTGTGCACAAGGGACAAGGCTGAAAATCAATGCTGGATGCCCATAATCTTCTGGTCCTGAGGCAGCATTGCATTAAAAACAGATTCTGTCATGGAAATCACTGCAAGGGCTCAGAAACACTTCCAGAAATCATTGTCTGTGAACACAGTTTGCAGTGCCATTCACAAATGCAGGTTAAAGATTCATTGTCCAAAGAAAATACACTTTACATCACTTTACATTTAATTATAAGTTAATCTCTGGCCTGCTTCCACAGCATTATACAGGATATCCAATCTCATTGTAAATCCTGTATAATGACAATAAATGCATTCTATTCTATTCTATTCTATTCTATTCTATTCTATTCTATGTTTTTTGTCCTGTCTCCCGCCCCTCACCCCCACCGGGTCGTGGCAGATGACTGCCCCTCTGTGAGCCTGGTTCTGTTGTTAAAAGGGAGTTTTTATTTCCCATTGTCCAGAAAGCTGCACTATCCAAAGTGGGATTCATGCTTTCTCTCCTAACAAGACCAGAAAGTTTCCCAATTATCCATATAGACCATTTCATATTTTGGACACCACTCAGACAGACAGCAATTTAAGGAGAACATGCGGCTAAACATGACACTCCTGGTCCAATTGGGGAGGGGTCCAGAGAAAACTGCAGAATCAAACATTGTTTTGGCAAAGTTACAGACCAATTCAATATTAACTTCGGTGACCTCTGATTGGCATAAATTCTGTGTGCATAGCAGGAACCCACAGAAATATTATTATATTATTATTATTATTATTATTATTATTAGAAATATTGCGCAAATGCAAAAAAGCAGTCCTACATATTTGTTTAATATGTGCATTGAAGGACAAATCCTGGTCAAAAATGACTCCAAGATTTTTCA
>JASGAU010401885.1:0-21479 GCA_030220045.1 Australoheros facetus
ATTTCTTTTGGTTTCCACAGCCACTCATCTATACATACATTACGTTACATGCTGAGAAACACAACTGATTTACTTTTATTATATTTTTGCCAATAAGTTGTCCTGTTTTGTATTCAGTTCCTTACCACAGTCCATGAGCCAGGCTGTGAGAACCCCAAAGTTTAAATGCTGTCAGTATTACTCTAAATCTTTAAATCACACACAGTGTGGTGCAGAGTCTTACTGAACATTGCAGTAATTATGACTCTTAATGTGATTAATCTCCGCATTACAGAAAGGACGGTGAGCTACAGTGATATTAAAAACCAGATTTTACATACTATTAGTAACTTAACACATTTCAATGGTGCAAAAAAAAGGAAAGAGGATTGTGAGTCACGTGGGTGCTGGGATCGAACTTGTAACAACGGCATTTTGTGTTTAGTAACAAACTGACAAGTCAAAGTGAGTCTTTAGGTGTTAGATACTGAAAGTCTTTGGTGAAAAATGATACACCTGTCAAAGCCTCCCGTTCATCTCAGTAACATGGGATTATTTTCATTGTTTTCCAGTCTGATCAGATCTCTGACAACAATGTGAAACAAACTCACCAGACTGCCGTAGGCCATCACAAGCACCACGTTAATTCTCGAAGGAAAAGATTCGTTAAACATTTTGAGCTGGTTTATTTTAACGAATTAACTGAATAAATCTCGGTTCGAAATGCGCCCAGGGCCCGGTGTGAGTCTCATTTAACTAAACGTTTGTGAACAACGCGCAAACAACATTAAACGAACATGACAAAAACGGGGAAGTTCAGCGGAGTCAAGCTCCTGTTGCGGTTACATTCCGGTGCCTCGTTTGTTGACTTCCGCGCTAGTCACGTGACCGGTACGGACAGGGGTGACGTCAGGTCTGACGCTTCCCACATTAACTATATATTTACCGATGCTGAACAAAAAAACAAAACAACAACAAAAAAAAAAAAACAAACAGCCGGACTTCTTGTTTTTTAATGAAGGAAATGGAGCAATGTGTATTTACATTTCTTCCACAAAAAACATAAAAACCATCAAGACTTCATGTTTAGTCTTTAATTGGATTTACTGTCCTCTCCTCTTTGACAGTGTATCCTACTTCTATTATGCTGCCGTCTGCTTTGTTACCTTTATTGTTACTTCAATAAAATGTATTAGATTTAAAATAATTCTACAATGTGCTGTTGAAAGTAACAACAACAGGCAAGTCATCAAAAAATAAAAATAAAAATACAAAATGTTGCTGCAATGGAAAATAAAGGATTTTCAGTCCAAGTCATTTCCATCTTCAGCTTTCTCACAGAAATTCATTTCATATAGTTTCCTCATTCTTCCTATTATATTTTTGTGTTCCCTGACACCAAATTTCTTGTTGTCTGTTGTGTGACCTACTTGTTAAATCCACCTACTTGTTAAATACACTGTCCTTTCCCATAACATTTCTGTATCACACAGTCTGTTCTGAGTCCTACACCCTGAAGAATGAATTTCAAGCACCAGCATGTGTCTGTGTGAGCTGAACTGTTATTTGCATCCATCCTGCAGAGACAGTGGGTGCTATTCTTCTGTCAGGAACAAGGGTGGGTGCCTGTGGAGTTGCATGGGGCTATTTACCCCTACTCACACACTTATCTCTGTCTCCAGAGGCACTATGCAACCTAACAGCCCTCTGTCTGGAAGGCTAGTCATTGATTGGATCATAAGGGTCCTAATTCTTATCCTAGGTGCACTGTATGTAAGTTATTTATTTCAGTAGGCACACACAGACATTAAGACTTCTCTTATTTAGTAGTGCAGCAAGCTAGTGTGGTAACCACAATTTCCTCTGTCTCAACGGAAGACAGTAAAAGTAACAGGTGCCTGCAATGAAGCAGCAGTAAGAAGATGAGCGTCTACATGACAAATAAAACGGTAAGTATTTGTTTTGACTTTTTTATTTTCAACATTTATGTCTGCCGCCTCTGTTTTTTTAATCTGTAGTTCAAAGGCTGCTTGTTCCCACAAACAATACTTCTTCTTTTGTGAGAATAAAACTTATCAGCAATCTCGGACAGTTTTCCCTTTAGTCAGCATTACAAACCCACAGACTCTCACAAAGTGTGTGCGTGTGTGTGCACACGTGCAGTACAGCTCTGTTTTGTTGAACAGATGACACATGAGATGCTTTCTTATAGCAATATTTATCCTCCACTAGTATTTCTGGCTCTTTGTGGTCTCTGGACCTAATTAAAGGTGTTCTGTTATTATGTATTTTGATACCTGGTCAGCCAAGATGATTGGACTTTGGTTTGCCTGAGGTGGGGTGATATTATAAGACTGTTTTAGGAAATGTCATTCTTGTAACATTTCACACAATCGGAACTCTATCTCTTCTCCCTAAAGCTATATAACATGTTCAAATCACATGGGTGTGTATTTAAATGTGGGTGAACCTATGTGTGTGTGTGTGTGTGTGTGCGTGCGTGCGTGCGTGTGTGTGTGCGTGCGCATTCCCTATCGAGGTGTTTAGAGGGTGACACATTGAACCTCAGTCAGGAATGCTACCCTGTGAGAATAAGGAAAAGAGGGAGAGAACAACAATAGGAGGGGGAGGAGAGAGAAAGACAGAGAGCAACAGGGAGGAAGAAAAGGAGAGAGGACAAACCAGTGTGGCAGGTCTGCGTCACTGTACACAGTCTATCATGCAAAGCTGATGGAAAGAGAATCAGACAAAAGACTGAAAGAATGGGAGAGAGGACAGAGGAGTTGATGTCATTGCAGAGTGCTGTCTTCATTATGAATCCGAGTTAACAGAATGACCTAGGACAAGAACAGGAATCACACTTAAAGGAGGTAAGGTACCTGTTTTTGTGAATTTATGAGTGGACTTAGTGGGCTAATTTGTAACTGAGTAAATGTGTGTATGTTTGCTTGATGTCAGAGTGCATTTGTTTCTTCCTTTCGATTCGAAAAGGAAGTTTGAAGTGAAAGGGTATGCGTTGCCCCGGTTACACAGATGGGAAGCTTTGTGACCGAGTGTAACAGGTGTTTCTGTAAAATGACACTCAGACTCACCTGCACTGGAAAGCACCTCCAGAGACGGTCCAGAAATTCTTTGCTTCAGACTTAATAAAGCACAGCATATTATAAATCTAATCTTATAATGTATAATTACAAGAAACTATCAGCTTCCAGTATTTTATCTTTAATGGCATTAGGGATGATTGGATCTTCAGTCAGACCTGATTAGCGATCAAAGATGGTTATGCAGGCCGAATGTTTTCATCGGCTGTATACACAGATAACCCCGATGAGTCATTATCCCGAGTAATGTTATCTGCAGGCTGTATGTAAATCAAAGTCAATCTGTGCTCTTATGGTCATTTAACTTGAATGCCACAAGTTGCTGTCTCTTCTTTACCAAACCAAAACATGCTGCAGAGACTGATTGTAACACTTAATACTTTTCTTTTTTTTACTGAGTGGATTGCTGTAAGGTGAGTTTGACCAGTTTATCTTCAGGTTTAGCTGATGCTGACAGGTAGTCTCAAATATGTTGCCTATGTAAACATGGTGTGTAATATGCATGTACAGCAGAGAACACTGTCTGAGTTCTGCGAGTTCAGTGAGTCAGTGATAGGGGAATGTTAGGACAGCAGGAACATGTTGCAAAATGACATAAGTGGTTTGGGGTGAGTGTTGTCTAGTTTTGTTCTAATTTCTTATCATTTTTTTTAATGTTCTCCACCCAAATGATACTCCGCATGTTACGCTCCATGTCCTCTAACACTCTGAGATTCTGTTGACCGTTCTGAGTGACCAGAATAACCACAATCCACATATCTCTACATTCCAGTCCAATCCATTCTGAGTATAAAATTTGGTGCATTTTTATGCTTGGCAGGCAATGGGAGCTGTTCACTGAGGTCGAGCTGGGGAGCTAAAGTCTCCTGCGGTCAAAACAAGAAGAAAAGCCAGAAGAGTCCTCGCTTCCAGACCACAAACCAGAGGACAATTAGGAATATCAAACTTCTGAATTGAGGATGTCTGTCTATGGAAGAATCTAATGAGAGGATTGTAACTGTGCCACTATTTGTTTTTTACACACCCAAAACAGGAACTTCCAGATGAACTGCTTCCAGAGTGCAGTCTGAAAAACAGTTGCTTGGATTCCCCAAAATATCAAGTTCACGTTTCCGCTCTTTTTTTGGGATCTGGCATTTGACAGGAGGTCATTAACTTTGTTTACTCTCAGACAATGGACTCGTCTTTTCTCCCCGTTTCACTGAGTGAGTATAGCAAGCAGAGGACAGGGATGAAGTTCACTGTCCGCTCAGCTAACTCTCCCTCATACAGTCTCTCTCGCAGGTCATATGTCAGGAAGCAGGAGAGCACAGGAGAAGTTGCAGAAAGAGAACTATACGGGACACACACTGGCACAAATGTCACAAATAAGGATGACGACACAACCACTGGATATGAAACCAGGACTAGGAGTGGCATCAGTGTCAGAACAAACAAGATAATCCCAGAGTTTGGCACTGATAGAAGGGAAAACCCTGCATTTGAAAGCCGGGGAAGGTCGGAGTGGAGGGGATCTAACTTAACAAGTAGAAGTAAGAGTTTAGATTTCAGCACAGGGTCTAGAAGCCCTGATCAATGTACCAGAGCTGACATTTCTCAGTTGTCCAACAAAAGTGGAGGGGACATCAGTAAACAGGCAGGAGCTTTGGAGGGAAGGCGGACAAAAATTGAAGGCAGTGTAATGGACAGAATTTCTTCACTACAGGCTTATAATTCTGCAGGTGCAAGTAATGTTCAAGACAGAAGCCAGCTTTTGGAAAGGGCCAGTAGGGGTAACACTCTCCCTTCCAGATTAAGAGCCCTGTCTGGGTCTAGCTCTAGGTGCACAG
The DNA here is from genome assembly GCA_030220045.1 of Australoheros facetus. Classification (NCBI taxonomy): domain Eukaryota; kingdom Metazoa; phylum Chordata; class Actinopteri; order Cichliformes; family Cichlidae; genus Australoheros; species Australoheros facetus. Next base: position 4,910 of record JASGAU010401885.1, read on the forward strand.
AAACAACTTTTTCACTGGGGTCCAGAGCCGGCCAAAGTATACTGGAGCGGATAGAGAAACTCTATGGACCTGCTGGTTTTGGTCAAGTGGATGGCTATAAAAGGAGGAGTTCCTGTAATAACCCTGAAACATCAGTAGATTCCCTTATTTCACCACTGCAAAAATCACCCGAGAAGACAGCGCGAGGAAATTTACCTTGGAGTTTCTTCCCAGGGGAGAATAATAGTCCAGTGAAAAGCAGGAAGCCATTTATCTGGACACAAAAAGACACCAATACTTCAGGCTGCGATACTTCATTTTCTTCTGGGATAAGCATGACCAGAGAGAGCTCACCGGGATGGCGGATGGAGGGAAGATATTCAGAGGAAGGTGGAGTTAACTGGGGCAAGGGGTTTGTGGAAACAGGTACAAAGTCCCTGGATAGAGCCAGGAGTAGGTCCAGTGTAGGTGCTCAGATTAGAGCTGTTAGGGCAAATGCACAGCCAAACATTTTCTTAGAAAAGACATCAGATTTTTTTAGAGATTCATCTGGATTCAGAGTCAAAAAAACAAATGAAAGCAAAGAAGAGAGCATTGCAAGCCAGGGAGAGGAAAAGAGTGAAACTAATGTAATAAACGGGATGCTGAGAGACAGAACCAGAAGTGTGAAAGATCAGAAAAATGAGATAGATACAGATGATGGAGCAAATCAAATAACTGAACTGAATACTTACGGGGATGTGTTTGAGACGAATCCACAGAAAACCAAAGTGAAAACAGCAGCCAGTGTCAAAAATAAGATCAATCAGTTTGAGGCTCTGACGCAGCGAGCTCAGGGTTTGGCAACGGGCCCCAGACGCACCTTTTCTGTTCCATCACCAGTCAGTAGGGGCCATGAAGGAGTGAAGAAAAGCGGGTCAGTAAAAGAAATAAGTGAACTAAGGAAAAAGTGGGAGGCACTCAAAGAAGGAGGGGAGACACATGATAAAGCTGAAGACAATGTGATGGGAACAGGAAAGAAAGTTTGGTCAGACAGGGCTTTATCACTGGATGAAGCTGGACTAAGAATAGAGAAGGAACAGACGAGATTAAATAGTTTGGATCAGAAAGGGAAAAACGACTCTTCTGAAGATTTTGGTGAATATTCTGGACTCAAAACTACGCCAGAAATGCCTCAAAGAGGTGGAGCCAAAAGTGAAATTCTTGGCACAGATGAGACAGATTTCTTGAGCCCTGAAAAGGCAAGCAAGACAGACATGGCAGCCAACGGCACACCAACCCCACTACCGCCCTGTGACCCTTTACAGCGGGAGAGGACACATGCTGAAAGGACTTTACCAGTAAGTGATGATGAACAGACTCCAACAAACAGCCCTAGCTACTTGCAGCCTACTTCACCTATGGCACAGCTAGGGAATGACACTCCCACTGTGGACAGAGAAAACAGTAGCACTCCTGTCGTCACATATCAAGCCAAAACTCAAGATCCAGACTCTCATCCTCACACTCTCGCCACATCCTCCCACAGCAACCTTCAAGATCTCATCTCCCCAGATGTCAAAACAGCAACCCAGAAAGGGAAGAAGCGGTTTTTGGACCTGAATGCTTGGATAGCTGGGTTGAACCCAGATCTGAAGGTCTTTAGTGATGATGAGGATATGGATGATGATGAAAGCACGCAGAAAGATGAAGATTCAAACTACGATTCAGACTCTGGAGGTTCCTCAGTTACCATCACCAGTAATATGAGTCAGTCAGATCACAAGAGCTTCTCTCTCAGGTGTGTACTGTGCATGTATATTTCTGGTTTTATGGTGATGCTCATTAAAGCATCTGATTAGTTTTTACCCCAAAACTATTTTTTTCTTCCCCTAGTCTTTCAGACCTGTGTAATTTTGCTGGAGCTGACTACGATTCAGAGATTGATAGCAATGACTGGCAATCAACTGACCGGCGGTCTGCCTCACTGAGCTCAGATATGTCAAGCTTTTCGTGTGTGTCTGTGCTGCCCACCGAGGAGCTTGACAAGCTCATAGAGGAAGTGAGGAACCTGGGGGACGATGCCCTGCAGGTAAAAACAGCAAAACTTTTTAAAAAACTCTACTATGGTTTGCAATCAGTTGTTTGATCTTTTTCTGACTGTGGTTGCACTGGTGATTTCACTGCTCCCTTTAATGCTTTGCATCCAGATAAGATTACACCAAAGCACATCACATGTAATTTTGCTACAGCTAATCCAGCTGACTAGGTTATGTACTGACTATTAAAACCAAAAGGCTAAATTAAGTAGGCTCAAACAAAAATCAGCCTTTTTTTAACTCAAAGCAGCAGCAACACCTGAAGTCCAATGCAAGTGATCATTTTTGAATACTTGGTCTCCCTCAGGACTATGATGACGTGCAGGTGGTGGTTCTACATAAAGAAGTTGGAGCTGGACTAGGCTTCAGTTTGGCAGGAGGCGTGGACCAAAACAAGCCCATCACTGTGAGAAAATACTCCTTCCTGCCTCGCCTTGGCAAATATTTAAATGCACTGTCTTCAGAATCTTCATGTGTTTTCTTTTTTTTTCTTGTCCTCTGCTCAGGTTCACAAAGTTTTTCACACAGGTGTTGCAGCCAAGGAAGGCTCTATAAAGGAAGGCGACCATGTTTTATCCATCAATGGCACAGCACTATCTGGGAGTGCCCACTGGGAGGCTTTGAGGGTTTTAAGAAGGGCCAAGACTCGGGACATGGTGGTTGTGGTCCTCAGGAAGGGGGACATCATAGACTCCCCTAAGAAGAGAGAGGAAGGAAATAATCAGGGACAAACACAGGAACAGTATGACACAGGTGAGAGGTCATACTTCAACAAAGATCTGAAAAGACATCTTCACTCTTGAATTTAAAGTGAGATACTTGATCTCTGTTTTCCACTCCCCTTAGGTCACCTAGTGTGTGTGCAACTCCAGAAGAACAGCAGGGATCTGGGCTTCAGCCTGGAGGGAGGTGAAGGCTCCAGTCTGGGGAACAGACCGCTCACCGTGCAGAAGATCTTCCAAGGTGAGAACTGAAACTCTTGTCTTCAGTTCTTCAGCGAAATCCTGGGGTTTAAAGATTCAGATTGTTGCTTTTCTCAATCAGGAGGACATGAACACACACACAAATGCAAAAAGTTTACTTTGCAGTCATACTCATTGATTTACAGCACTGGCTACAATAATTAATTTCGGCAAAACTAGGAATATGTGCTAGATTGGCAACATGTCCAGGGTGTACCCTGCCACTTATCAAAAGATAGGGGCAGCATGGCGGTACAGTGGTTAGCACTGTTGACTCACAGCAAGGAGACCCTCCAGCCAGCTGGGGCCCTTCTGTGTGGCGTTTTCATATTGTCCCTCTGCCTGCGTTTTCTCCGGGTATTAACTATTGATATGAATGGTTGTCTCTGTCTATGGCGACCTGTCCAGGGTGTACCCCATCTCTTGCCTTGTGAAAGCTGGGATAGGCTCCAGCTGAGCGGAAGAACTGAGTAACTGTGCACTCTATCAATCCACATTTCCTTCAGTAATCTGTTGGGTATAGCTATAAAAAAGAATATTCATCTTCCAAGTTTGTCTCATTATAACCAATCGTTAACAAACATACAAATGCATATTTATAGTAGTCATTAATTGCCATTTTATGCCAAGGAGGATTTTTCTTTTGAGCTATTTATTGAATGCTTTTTTCCTCTCTTTTCCCATCAGGAGGTCCTGTTGACACGGTCTGTCCTGGTGATGAGCTCCTAGAAATTCAAGGGACAAGTGTGGTGGGGATGAGGCGCTTAGAGGCCTGGACTTTGATCAGAGGACTTCCCCCTGGGCCTGTGGAAGTGCTGCTGCGTCGCTCTCTTTAGCATTCGGAAACATGAGGATTTAAGGAGTGATTTGCTCCCTGTAAGATTCAGAGGATGAACCAAAAACCAAAAAGCTATCTATGAGAGACAGCATCGCCTGCAGTGGTGAAGAGCTTGAAATTTGGACATGATGTCATTAAAAAAAAAGTTTTTCTGCACATTCATTATGACAATAACCTAAAGCAAAAAGAAAGATAAGCTTGGAGACCAGGTCAAAGGTGTATATTTTTCTTACATTCTCTTTTTAAAAACAGGATTATTTCTACCTCAAGGCCTGGCATACATCTGTATCAGCCAGAAATTAAAGAATAATGGAGGCTGGTGCAGTCATCAAATCATTCAACATTTGTAACAGAGAGTTTAATCAGTTCAAAACAGGTCATTTGGCACCTTTACGTGAAAAAACATGTTGTAATATACTGTAAATAGTTAATAATTTTTCCATTGAGATTTTATATTTCTTTTTAATAAAATGCTAAATAAAATGTTTGTCATTCTTACAACCAGCAGAGGGAGTAAAGCGCCCTCACGCTGTCGTTTGCATCGGAGTTAAAAGTATCTTTCCTTTTAAAGCATTCATAAACGCCTTAAAAGTACAGCCTCCAAACACCAAGTCAAGGTTTCTATTTTCGAAAGATTTTAGATGAAATTATAATAAAAATGAACAAGATTAACCTGGTGTGACATTCATTCTCTTTACATCTTATCAAACGGCCATGTTCATGCCTCGATCACGTACCTCTGTGGAAATAATCAGCAATAATACAGCAAATATTAAGGTTACATAATCTTGAGAGTCCAGAGTCCAGTGGCACGGGTTACAGTGACATGAATCACGGTGATGATGAGAGGGGCTTCTATCAGCAACAAATGGTGCGTCAGGAATTTGTGCATTTATTGTTTAGCGCCTTTCTGCGTGGAAATTCATGGATATATTTTAACAGGTTTCACAATCCATTTTCAATCCTGCTAAATAAACGTTTTACATATTTTGCAGATTAATTGTTGTTGAGTTGGATTTACAGCAGTCCGGCGTTTGAAGAACGTTGATCATTAATAATTGTTCATGCATGAACAGTTATTATTGATCAACTTAACGCTAATGGAGAATGTTCCCTTTAACACTGGTTGGTCTTATTACATATAAACACACTTAGAAATTTGCTTTAGGTAAACACAATGTGTTATATTCGTGCACAACGCATATTTATATTTTATATATAGGTAAATATTAAAGAGGCCTAAAGGCCATGCTTCAATGTACCTACACAGAGCTACTTCCGGTTGCTCCCTTATTCATGGGGTGGTGGGGGATTATTTACGGTGGAGACCCTTTCTACCAGCCCCCAATGGGGATTGCGTCTCCACCCGGGTTCGAACAGAGGAGTCAAATGTGCAAACCACTCCACTATAGAGCCGCTCTTTACAGCAGTAATGCGCAAAATATAAGAAGAAAAACTTAATAAAAAATGGGTGCAAATTCTTCATTAGTCAAATATGCACCAATAGAAAGCAGTAATGAATTAAATCTGTTTGTGCGTTCCTGTTTAATTGTCTCACTTTCATCCCATAAATAAACTGGTGTAGTGCAGATTGATGACAATTAAAAACAGTAGCACATATATGTAGAAAAGAGTTATTTGTCATAAACTTCTTTAGGCGGCTTCTTTTAAGGAGTTAACGGGGATCTGTTGGTGTTATTATATAATGGGGTTTTATGGCCTTTGTTCATAAATCAGCCTCTAACAGCTGCGCCAATTATGCTCACTGCACTGGCCAATCCTGAGGTGTGACAACCCCATAAATGAGTAGTGTTTGTCCAGCTGTGGACAAAGAGGAGATAGGGGGGGACGGTGGGATACGGTGCGCAAATCCCCGGAAGGCGTGACAGACGCATTCATTTGCTACTGTGCTCAGCGGGGTGAGCTAAGAAGAGGGCTTTCATTGAACTCCAGCCATGATGAAGCTACGTACAATGAGGGTGAGGAATCCCCTCGTCCGAGAGTGCATGGCTGAATTCTTGGGAACTTTCGTCTTGATGGTAAGAGACTTTGAGTTGCATTTTAATTTTGAATCAAAAGGAATCAGACGGGGTTTCCGTCAAAATAAAATCAAAGCTGGAAACAACTTAGAGAAAGAAAAGATAAGTGAAAACGTGAATATGCAAATGTAAACTCTTTCCAGACCCAGTTTAAGAAGCAATTTTTCAGTGTTATAATTTTAAGATGTTTCTAAATTGGTGCATACAACATGTGAGTAGTTCCAAGTTAGAAATTCTACCCTCACATTGATAGAATAATTATTGAATTAAACAAATCTCAAAAACTTCAATTATTTAATAGCATCACATTAAAATAGCCTTTGTCACTGCAATGAGATGCCATTCATATAAGCATTTTCATATAAATGGTGGATATGTTTTGTACTCATTAATATATCATTTTATCTTGTATAGTGTTTATACAGTCATGTGAAATTTTAAATGTTAAAGTTCATCACAGTACAATTAGAAAAACACTGTCCAAGTATGGCTTGTTCCGAAGGGTTGCCAGGAGGAAGCCTCTTCTTGCTAAAACATCATGACAGCACGGCCTAGGTCAACAAAGTTGCATCTGAACAAACAACAATAATTCTGGAAGAATACCCTTTGAACGGATGAGAGCAAATTGGACATGTTTGACCATAATGCACAGCATCAGCATGGTGAAAACCAAACACAGCATATCTGTAAAAATGCCTCATCCTAGCGGTCGAGCACAGTGGTGGAAGGGTGATGACTGGTGCCTATTTTCCAGCCACAGGACCTGGGCACCTTGAAGTCATTGAGTCGACCACAAAATCCTCTGTAAACCAAAGTATTCTAGAGTCAAATGTGAGGCCATCTGTCCAACAGGTCATGCAACAGGACAATGATCCCAAGCACAGCAGCAAATCTCCAATAGAATGGCTGACAAAGAAAAGAATCACAGTGCTGCAATGACACAGTCAAAGTCAAAGCCAACTGAAATGCTGTGGCAGGACCTTAAGAGAGCAATGCATAAAGGAATACCCACAAATCTCAATGAATTGAAGCAACATTTGAAAGAAGAGTGGAACAAAAATCCTCCACATTGATGTGAGAGACTGCCAGTCATACAGAAAATTATTACTTCAACCTGTTGCTGATGAAGGTGGAGTCATGGAGGGTATTTTCAGTTTTTCACAGGACTGTGCTGTGAAAGCTCTTCACATGACTGTATATATCACTAGTCAGGTGAAGGTAGTTTATGCAGAGAAAAAAAAAAACCCCACTTCACTCAAAAAATGATTTTTGGCCCTCATAAACATGAAGCAATAATTCTGAGTAAAATGCATTTTGAATAGAACAAATCAAAGGTTTATTTATTCAAATAATTAATCATTAAGGAAAATCTATTTGGTATAAACTGACTGTATATCAATCATGTAAATTCCATTTGACCAGATTCCATAAAATTTAACATTTTATTGTTACTTGTAGAACACATTACATGGAAAATGTACATGTGATCAAATTAATTAGTCAACATTTTGGAAAAATATTTTGAACATTGACTCATGGTGATAGAGGGATTTACATAATGTAACCTTGGCCTAAAAGTAATGTAGATTACAACAATTAGTGTTTTATGGCACAGAAAGTTTCATTAGTTTTCCATCTCTTGGATTGTCTATGTAACGTGTTCTTATCTGTGGTGAGACAATCATGTAACATTGTCTGTTATGTGGTCATATAGATAAGACTGTTCATTGCAAAGTCTAAAGAGGAGGAGATTAAATGACACCTTAATGAAAAATTTGTCTTTGAACTATTAATAATTAGTCAAAGCAGTGGTGAAATGTGCACGTGTATTTGGTGTTGCTAGTTAAAGGCAGCTTTGATGCCTGGATTTTAGGCATGAAAAGATTTTTGCTCCTCGTTCACCTGATGTTTGCGATAACTTCTAACTTCCACTTTCTCTGTCCTCTTTATTTGCCATGAAGTTCTTTGGCTGCGCTGCTGCTGCACAAGTAAAAACCAGCAATGAGACTAAAGGCCAGTTTCTGTCTGTCAACATGGCCTTCTCTGTGGGTGTTATGTCAGCCATGTATCTCACCAAGGGCATCTCAGGTAATAAGTTAAAGAAATCTACAATGGACACACATTTTCTTTTTCTTTTCTTTTTTTAAATATGGTATCACATTTAAACTCAAAACAGTATGCTGTATTCAGTCTAAAACCCATCAGATTTCACAGTCTATAAACTCAAAGTGTTAATAATTGCAATAAAAGTCATGATTAGGTGTATCACCGGGCCTCTCTACAAAGAGGCATTAGTTATCTTGTCGAAGTATTTCCCTTGGCTCATACCTATAGAAATCCTGTTACATCACACCATAAAGCACCAATAATACAGATAATCAGAGATGTCATTACCTTCCAATGTGTCTAATTACCTTCCCTTTTAACTTTCACCTTCCTTTATTCCTCTAATATGTCCCCTCCATCCCTGCAGGTGCTCATCTGAACCCAGCGGTGACTCTGAGTTTCTGTGTTTTGGGGAAGGTGTCCTGGTCAAGGCTGGTGCCCTATTGCCTCTCCCAGTTGGTGGGGGCTTTTGTGGCATCAGGGGTTGTCTATCTTGTCTACTATGGTTTGTCTTTCTATTTTCTGTCACACATAAATACAAATTAGTTTGTTGTTCTGTCTCCTACAATACCTCTGTTCCCGTCGCAGATGCTATAATGAATTTTAGTGGAGGAGTGTTGACTGTATATGGCAGAAATGAGACCGCGTCAATATTTGCCACATACCCCTCAGACTTCTTGAGTTTGGGCAGAAGTTTCCTTGACCAAGTGAGTATGATTGTTAACAGGATCAGATCTTGAGCAGCTGTTCATGTACTTAACTTAATAATTGCATATTTCATTAGGTAGTGGGCACCAGCATGTTGCTGTTGTGTATCCTGGGTTTGGAGGAAAAGAGGAACACCCCCGCTCCCTCTGAACTGGTTCCTGTTATAGTAGCAGGAATTGTCCTGGGGATCTCCATGTCAATGTCAGCTAACTGTGGTGCTGCCATAAATCCTGCTCGGGATCTGGGGCCTCGCCTCTTTACACTAGCTGCAGGCTGGGGGACTGAGGTCTTCACGTAAGTATCTTATCTGTCTAACTGTACAGAGTACGTGGACAGCTGTGGATTTATTTATTTATTTATTTATTTATTTTAGTTAGGCAATTTAAAAATGATACATGCTTTAGGGCCCATCTGAGCTGCTGAATTCGTTCAGATTCTTAGTTTTTTTTTTTAATTATTATTCATTTATTTAAATGTGGTGTTTTTAAGCTAAGTAGTTTCTTTGTTACTCAAAGGTACAAATGGATTTATTGAACCTGTTTTTCTAGAGCCTTGATNCTGTAAAGGTTTCAGAAATGGGGTTTCTCACAGGAAAACTTTATCACTTCATTTTTGTCTTAATGTAAAAAATGACAATAATGAAACCGTGTTGTCATGCTGCTCTTTATTCTGCAGGTGTTACAATTACTGGTTCTGGGTACCACTGGTGGCTCCACTTGTTGGAGGCATTTTCGGTAGTTTCATGTATCTGTTCTTCATTGACTGGCAGCTGCCTGACCCAGACCACCATGAGAGGATCTCCACCATCAGTGAAAAACTTGCAAAAGAGCAGCCAGCCACCACCTGGGAAAAAGGAGATGAGTTAAAGGTTGCACATCTTTAACTGTTGCTGTACTTGAAATATCTAAAAAAAAAATTCACTGCTTTCAGCTAAAACCAATCTGAGCTTATCCACTGTTAAGTCTCAGACATCTTCTAAGTGACTGTTTGGGGGGGGTCCTTTTTCAAATGATGTCACTGTTTGCCTCTTAAACACAGCCAGCAGAGGGGGAGGCAGCTGAAATGTGTGTCAACCATAAGATAAAGTTGTTTGCAATGACATCTGATTTTTTCCAGAATGATGATTTTATTATAACAATTATTGACTCTCCTTCACTTTATAAAAAATTGTTAGCATGAGATTTTGAGATTAGATGTTTGGGTTTATTTTTTTTTTGTTGGTTGGTTTTTTTATTGTTTTGTTTTTTTTAACTCATTTTGTATTCACATTCTGGGAACCCAAGAAATTCATGTATAGTTTTGACTTAATTTGGAAAAGAGAGTTCTCATTTCTGGCCTTTTTTAATTTTTTTTAAATTTTTTTACTTTTACTTGGTGGTGACAGACCCCATCTTGTTTCTTAGTAAAGCTGTTTTGCCATAAGTCTGTCAGGACATGTATAGATAGCATGTGAGAAGATGTTTAAATGAGGGACAGTTGTACATTACGCACAGGTCTGCGTAACTGAGTTTGTTCATTAGTGTTTTAGATTTGCGCTCTCTCGCAGAGGTTGGAGATGGACATAAAATGTAGGCATTTTAAATACATATACGATGTTATGTAGCTTGAACAAATTAATCTGTATTCAAATTACTGAGGGATCTATTTCGCAGCGTGCGAGATGCTGATATGGTCACAATGTGACATTAATCCACAAGCACCAGATTAGAGAAGAAGGCAAGAACAACCTTCATGGTCTGTGGTAACAGACTGGCTGTTCTCTGTTGTAGTGTGTAACAGCCAAAGTTTATCTACTAATCTTACAAGATTAGAGTAGATTTTTCCATTAATTGTCCAGTTTCTTTGTCCATGCAGCTGCGTTTTCAGTTGTATATTATCTATGTCTCAAAGTTCTTTGCTTATGGCATAAACAGAACCCAAGTTCCAAAAAAGTTGGGATGCTATGCAAAATTAAAATAAAAACAGAATGGGGGGTGTATTAGTTCTCTTCTGTGGAAGCTCCAGGAGATGATGTCCTCGTGCTGGTGAGAGTTTGTGCTGTAGTGAGGAATTTTTAGCGTTGGTAGTTTTTGGAGTTGGGTCATCTGGTGACACAGGTGCTGCTTTTAACATGCCTTTGGACATTCCAGTGTGCCCACACGTTTTTATAAAAGAATTAAGATGTGTGTGGTTGGGGGGGGCTGATTGGCGTCGCAGGTATAGTCAGTAGTTTTTAGATCCATACAAATTGTTTAAAATTGAGTTTTGTCTGCAAGTGTTTAATTTGTTTGTTGTTTTATTTTTATTTAAGTTGTAATTTTGGTTTATACTATCCAGCCTTGTAGGCCCATTAGATAAAAACATCTGGAAGAGTATTTTGTGAGGGCAGGCTAACTTTTCTGTTTTATTGTGCAACTTCCCTTTCTAAATCTGCTGCAGTTGATGCTCCAATTGTTGGTAGTACTGACACCCAGTTTGCCTGAATTGTGTGGACCAAGTATGTATAAATTTCAATAGTGACATGTTTTCACCTGTTTTTTTGTTTTTGTTGTTTTTTGGTTTGTTTGGGGGGGGTTAGGCCTCAATTACAGCCAGGGTGAAATCGGAGTGTAAAATTAGCCAGGTCTGGCGAATGAATTGGGAGGGCCATAGTCTGAAATAAATGTAGTTTAATTGTCTTCTATTTGGTCTTTGGTTTTATTTTTGATTCACTTGCTACATCAAACTCACAATATCTTGAATTTATCAGCAGCAGCAGCATGTCTCACAACTTAGGAGGGTGCAACAAAAGGCTGGGAAAAAGTGGTACTGAAAAGAAAAGGCAGGAGGAACATTTTGCACCTAGCTGGTAACGGGTCACTAACATGACTGGGTATAAAAAGAGCATCTTCTGAAAGTTTCTCAGAAGTAAAGATGGGCACGCAAAAAAGCCATCTGAACATGATCCAACAACAAAGCTGTTTTCTGTGGGCCAAAGTTAATTTAAAATGGACTGAGGCAATGTGGGAAAACTGCAGATCAATTGAGATGAATTGAAAATTGAAATTCTTTTGGGAAAACATGGATGCCACATCCTCTCGACTGAGGTGGAGGGGGACCATCTGGTTTATCAGCCCTCAGTTTAAAAGCCCACGTCACTGATAGTATGGGGGTGCAAGGTATACACAGGGTTTAGAGCAACATATGCTCCCATTCAAATGATGTCTTTTTCAGGGAAGGCCCTGCGTATTTCAGCAAGATGACTCTAAACTGCAGACATTACAACTGCATGGCTTTGTAGTAGAAGAGTGCTGACCTTTGACCAATTGATAAAATTTGGAGTATCGTGAAACCAAAAAATAGGACAAAGACCCCGGACTGGTGAGCAGCTAGAATTCATATCAGACAAGAATGGGACAACATTTCTCTCCCAAAAGCCCAGCAGCAGGAGGTCTCAGTTCCTAAATGTTTGCGGGGCCGTATCCCGACTTTTTTCAGATGCGCTGCTGCCATAAAGTTCAAAATGAGCTTTTTTTGTTTTGTTTTTCTTGAAATGGTTCATTTTCTCAGTTGAAGCATTTGATGTTTTCTATTCTGAATAAAATCCGGCTTTATGAGATTTGCAAATCATTGCATTCTGTTTTTTAACATTTTAGTGTCCCAACTTTTTTCTATGTGTTAATAAATAAGGCAAAGGCTGTGCACATTATAGTATATTATATAGCATAATACCCCCAGTGATGACCGTCACTGTCAAACATCAAAATGGTGTGCGATTCTGACACATTCAAAAAATGTTCAACACAGCATCTTTCATGTAGAGAAAAAGATGAACACAAGTCTTCACTATCAGGAATAACTGCTGTTAAAATGTAAAAATAATGCAAAATAAACTAGCTACCTATCAATCCTTGTTTGATTAAGGACAAAATCCCCTCACTGCTCGACTGCTTTGCACGCAGGGTTAGGTCATTTACAGTACTTAAATTTATTAAACCACCTTTCATAAAAAAAAAACACATTTTAGAAAACTGTCAAAAACTTGTTTAAAGCTAAAAATGATCTATTAGGCCAATAAGAAACTGAATCCGCTTTTTTATACCAAATTTTTGCCAGCACGTTGCGCTTCTCTGAGAAGTCTGAAATAAATCAAGCATAACATTCAACCACTGAAACAAAATTTTTCTGTTCAGGAATGCAGGTAAATAACTTTAATTTGACATTTTCCAGAAACAAAAAACATGATTTCGGTCATTTCCTGTGCTGCTAATTTAGGGCAGCTGTGGGATAAACCTTACATTGGGTGATGGTTTAATGAATTTGTTAAGCTCTGTTTTTGCATATTTCTGCATGTATACAACCATTTGAGCAATAATAGATATCTATGGACCGTGTTTCTGAATTTAATAACTCTCAAAGTATTTTTGAATATATAAAAATTATTTTGGATCACACTTTGTCCCTAGTATGCATAAGTTTATTTACCTGTACTCATTAAGACAGGTAAATAAACGTTAAGACAGGTAAATAAACGTAAATAAACAGGTAAATAAACGTACCCATTGCTTAAAAACCTAGAACTCATGAATATGAAATTATTTCCACTTTGAGCAGGATCATTTGAAATCAACCTTATTTTTCCAGTCTCTAATATAGATTACCCACGGTGCAGCTCATTTACAAAACACACTGCCTGGGAGGATTGTGTCTTCAAAGCAGCCTTGCTTTCTATTATTGCAAACTCTGAAAAAATGTATTAAATTCTGAACGATGGTTTCAAATTACTGGTTTTTCTCTTCGCGAACGGAAACCATGTTACCATAATACGGATCAGAATATTAGCCTGTTATAACACATATTTACAATTTCATTGTCAAATCTATATCTTGTGAAGTATTATTTGCATCATGATATGAAATGAGTGAAGGAGTAAACAGATGTTGGAGGAGATAGCGCTGATTGACCAATAGAGGGCGGTATAACACACACACACTAAATAAAAAGCTTCAAACACTGTGAGGTGTGTTCAAGCTGCTGAGGGAGCGACTGGTTATCAATCATAAAGTGTTGAAAAGCCATCAGCACGTGCAATCAGCCTGAGAGAAATGTTGAAGAAGATTGTGCTGCCAGGATTAATACGGTAATAACACCCAGGTGACGCTCAGTGTGGTGTAAAATTTGCTTCCTGATTGCAGGAAGTTCAGAAAGAGGAGAAAGTGAAGGAGGTGCAACCTCTCCGCCTGCTACTTCTCCTCCTCCTCCTCTTCTCCCACAGCTGTAGCCAAACCCTCCCTCACCTCTGCACGGTGCATGTAGCGCATCCCCTGTGCCTCCCCCTCCCACCTCAGTGGCCTTTATCATATATCATATAGCGGCGCCTCTTCATCTCCCAAACCTCATCATGACCTCGGCGACGGGAGCAGCGAGGACGCCTCCAAAAGAAACCCGTTTATAACGCAAATTAGCCAAGGTAAGATCCGTTTGCTGAGCTGTCTTAGCCTTGAGTGGCTGGCCCTCATCTTTTTAAACGGCTGTGAAGATTTGCTGTGCAATCTGTTACTTTATTATTTGCAAATACTGATGTGAGTCTCGCTTTACGTTGAGACGTGCTCAGCTCTTGTTACTGCACCGGTGTACAGTAGGTACAGTTTCAACCTCACACCTCTGCTGCAAAGACTGTAGGTTGGTATTAGTCATGATAACATTTCCCAAACTCAAAGTGAAAGTTAGTCCTGTCACTGGAGCGGCTCCAGACATCACTAGACTGAGCGCATTTGCTCTAAAGGTTGCTGAAAACAGCGGCATGACCTTTGAGGTACAGTAAGCTTACTTAAGAAATGACTGCATTCAAGGCAGGGCATATCGGCCTACCTTTGTTAGAGCTGTTTTTAATAGGATTCTGTTTAGCTATAACAAATATTTATTAATATGCTCGTGGAGAGCAGCATGAAAAACAGGATGTACTGAGTGTGTAAGCATAGACTAGAAAGCATTAAAATAATACTGTGTGAGAATTATCCAACTTTTTGTTCTGTGCTTCCTTTTGGAAATTGCCTCAGTGGCAAACAGCCGTCTTATAGCTTTACTTTGAATGGCGGACCCAACATTTTATTAGCATATTAGTAGAATTTATGATAGTATATTAACCTGATATCAGACAGAATTGACTTGTAATTGAGTGGATGGTTTCAAAGGCAGGTAGTCTATAAAAGAAGATTATCTGACAAAGCTGATCAACTTTTTTTGGTCAAATTAATCTCAAATGCTGCACAGCTTGTTGTCAGAGCATCCGGCATGTATTGGTTTAACTTTGATAGTGTTCCGCTTTGTTGTTTTCCTTATGATATTATTAATAGCTCTGTGGTGTTTCATTTTACTGTGGTAGAATGTAATGCAGATTTTATGTATTTAGGTTTTACTGTAGCAGTATATCAGAGCTTAGCCTGCAAAATGCTTTGATATGACCCTGTGTAGAGAAGGTGCATACTAGGAAAAGACCAAATGAATGTACCGCCTACAAGACACAAGAGGAAAATCTAGTCATTTAATTTGACATCAGGAAATATATAGCCTGTTCTGGTAGCAGACTGGTTGCATAACGTCTTAACTTTGTTAGTTATCGTTTATTCTTTTGTTGTTTCAGTTTCATGTTGTGTACTTCCTTATGAAAGTTGTGGCCCAAAAGTAGTACTCTTGAGATTTATTTCAGTAGGGTGGCATGCAGATATTGAAAAGTAACTGTAATGCATTACCAAAGGGGGCTGAAAAGTGTTCTACATAGCATGCATTGTGACCATTTTCCTAATTACATCCTAGCAGGACTGCTGTATTATTCTGCTGTATCTTAGCTTTTCGCTTTTGAGGTGATTAACAACACTGTAAAATGGCTTAATAAGGAATTTTGGAGCTTCAAATCCTCTGAAATGTCAGCCAAACACCAGCGGGAGAGTCGAAAGGAATTTCACTCAGAGGGCAAGAAAGGTGGTCAGATATTTGGTGTGTCCTCACTCCCCTGGCTGCCAGCATTATTTCATAAGGGCATTTTGTGGGTTTTATGGGTTATACAAGACGCCAGCCACAGATGGAGTGTGTCTGTCTGTGTGTGTGTGTGTGTGTGTGTGCGTGCGTGTGTGTGTGGGTGGGGGGTGGGGGGGTGACAACTGAAAGGCTGGAGAGAGGAGGGAGATGCAAGAACATGGCAAACACTCTCTCTCATTAGTATCTGTTATAATGATAAATGGTGAGTATATAGGATAGAAAGTGAGTAGAGAACATGGAAAAAGGACTGTATGTCAGGGCCAGGGATAGTGCTGGAAACTGTAGCTGAAAGCTGATCAGTCCAGCTCGCGTGGAGAAAGATAGAGCAGCTCTTTCTCAAGAGTATCGATTGGATTCTGGCTCCCTTGAGCCCCCTGACTGTCATATTGTGTGTATCTTGTAGTATGCACAACAAATCCAAGGCAAAGATTGTAATGCCTCACCTTTGCAGCCTCATTTCTTATCCTCTGCCTTTTAGCTTTTTGTACTTAGATGTGGTAAAACACAGTGAATAAAAGCAGTTAGATGGGTGAGATTAACAGGTCAGCATAAATGGAGAGAGGAGAGAAGTGGGAGAAGAGAAGATGCTTAACTGTGCTATGCGTGCAAAAAATGCTGCTCCATTACTCTCTCTGATCCACTATAGGGAGAGACTGACAGTGGATCTGGCCCCAGCCACCAGTCCCCAGACACAGTGCTACAGAGACAGATGCAGCTCTCTGCTGAATGTCATTTCCTCATTATGGCTCAAAGGAGACCAGAGAGGGTCGTGTGTGTGTGTGTGTGTGTGTGTGTGTGTGTGTGTGTGTGTGTGTGTGTGTGTGTGTGTGTGTGTGTGTGTGTGTGTGTGTGTGTGTGTGTGTG
>JASGAU010401896.1:0-29848 GCA_030220045.1 Australoheros facetus
GGGAGGCAGGGGACACCCTGGACAGGTCGCCAGCTTGTCACAGGGCTAATACAGAGAGACAGACAACCATTCACACTCACATCCACACCTATGGGCAACTTCAGAGTGACCAATTAACCTTTGGACTGTGGGAGGAAACCCATGCAGACATGGGGAGAGCATGCAAACTCCACACAGAGAGGCCCGGGCCAAGGTGGAATCGAACCCAGACCTTCTAGATGTTATTCTAGCTGTGCTAACCACCATGCCACCGTGCTGCCCATAACTATAGATATTTCCTCTTTTATTTTGATGGCCTTTTGTCACTTGTGCTTTGTATTTACTTGCCTGGTCTCGTCTTAAGTGATTAGTTTATGCTGCCCCCCCCCCGTTACCCCTTTCCCATCATTAGTGTGTATATATTGTCTGAATACCACCCCCGTCCCATGTTGAGTTGTCCCTCGGGGGTTGCCTTGTGTTTCCCATCATAACTCTGCAGAGTGCATGTTTATGTGTGTTTATTCTTTCACCTGCAGTAAATTCTTTCTAGGCGTTGCCAGCAGATTGATAGCCGATGAAAGAGTATGTGTGTCCTCCAGGGCCAGTTCTCCCAGTCCAGCTGCGTGGGCCCAGTCAAGGAGCAAGTCAAGATTGGCTCGTATTCGCACACCTCTGGACCACTGATAGAATCCTGGCTCAGAGCCTGAGCACACATCAGGAGAAAGCCATCAGGGAATTTGATAATAATAGTTTAGAATCTCTGCAGAGATATTCACATTTTTGACTTTGCAAATTTATTTAAACATTTATTTAACCAGGCAAACAGATTAAAAACAATTTCTTATCTACACCTGCAACATGGTGAAAGCCAAAGCCTTTTTGAGGGGAAGGGAACAGAGAGAATCAAACAAACAATACACAACAAATGATAATCATAAAATCACAGTAACCACACAATGTAATAAAAGATCTACAAACATCCTTAAAAAATTATAGGCTATAGCAGGTGTCTTTTTTTTAAAGACCAAAACACACCCAGCTGTAATTACAGCAGGTCAGTGGCTGCAGCAGCTTTTTGAGTTCAGGAATCTAGATTGAATATTTTCAGTTATCACTCTGGCTAAAATATAACCGTGTGCAATAAAATGCAGGGTGGCCCTAGGCTTCATTAAAGAGAAATATTAAAAACAAGAATGAAGAAAAAAAAGAATAATAACTTTTAGATAGATAGGTATACTGTATATGTATACATGGAAGTGTTTTAATGTATGTATATGGCAGGATTTTGTGAACAAATATGATATTATTTTAAGCTGAGGATTAACCCTTGTTAATAGTTCAGCAGTATTACAAAGGAGACGAGTGAACAGGCTCTGCAGCCGCTGCTAAATCTCTTTACGGCCACTAGAGAGCAGCGCAGTCACAGCTAAATGTGACTGTGGGGTTTCGGCCAATGCACACACTTTTAGGTCTCAAGAACTTAATTATGAGCCAGCAGGTAGAAGAAAGGTGTGTGAAAGATGCCAAACACACTGTAGGCTTAAGTCACACTTGATGCATCACACGCTGCTGTGTACAGAAGAACACCAAATAAGTTCATGACCAGTGGGACTCTGTAGATGTTATTACAAAGTTAGGGCAGAACCTCCACACACATTTCTCACTTAATATTAACAATCTGTTCTTCTTGTTGCGAGATTAGAATAATTCACTGGCAGACAAAAGACTGAGCTGTGGTGATGACATTAGCTGTCGGGAATCTTGGCCTAGAAAAGCAAAATGATGGTGCTGACCTATAAACTATCCACTGCTTTTTATTACCTGTCAATTGAGACTCTTCTGACCAGCAAATAAATGAATTAGAACCACAAAAACTGCAAACTGCTCAGACAACCAATGCTAACCACCGCAGCACCGTGACCGTTATAAATGACTAACATATTGGTGTATTTAAAAAAAAAATTAATCTAGTCTGTGTGCCAAGAGAAGCTGATTAAAAACCAATAAAAATGCTAATCAATGAAATATGGGCTGAAATGTCATGAAGAGATGACCTCCATCTTTCACCTTAACATATTCAACCAATCATAGACGTGAAGAGGACATCCTCCCATCACGGGTGGTAACCCTGTCCTAACCCCTTATTTTGGAGAAAGGAAGAACTTTTTTTTTTGTTTGTTTTTAAAGGAAATGTAAATAGTTTTGATGTGTCAGTCAGAATAACTGGTTTTCTTGTTCCCTGAATGATTTGGAGACTTTGGAGAATATCCATTCATTCTCTTCCGCTTATCCTGTTCAGGGTCGCGGGGCGGCTGGAGCCGATCCCAGCTGTCACAGGGCGAGAGGCAGAGTACACCTGTACAGGTCACCAGTGTGTCACAGGGCCAACACAGAGAGACAGACAACCATTCACACCTGTGGGCAATTTTAGAGTGACCAATTAACCTAACCCCAGTAAGTGCATGTGTTTGGACTGTGGGAATACTTTACTAAAAAACAAAATGATGTTTGGTTCGTTGGTAATGGCTTGAGTTGGAGTTAGTTTTAGGGCTGAGGTCGTCACTGATGACAACTTACTGGGAATTTCTGCTTCAGTGGGAATTCTACGCCATAGCTACGCCGTAACCACAAACCCCTCTGAAACCCTATGATGTAACCTACAGCGCAACCTGACGTGCACCTCCCTGGAAACGTCGCTGCACACTGAGCCAGCCCACAGCTACTGTGATTGGCCTGTTCGGTACCGGTGATTCCGCCCAGGCATCTCCTGCTACTTTTTCACTGCAGACTTTGAATTTATCAGTGAGAGAATAATAATCACTGTCTCAATATAAGGACTCATGGCAGCAAATTCCCGGAGGGAGATTGATCCAACTAGCGGAATGGCTGCAGGGGGAAAAAGCAGAAAAGGGACAAAAATGTTTGTCCTAATGACCCAGCGGTTTATTTGTTTCTATCAGCTGGCTCCACATATAAAACACCAGGATACGATCACACGGTAATTAATATGTAATGCATCAGCACAGGGGCAGCCACTTATGTAGGTTAGGTCATAGACTCTGCAAAGATTAACCACAGAAGTCTAAATCAGGCCTTAGACCTTAGGGGGTCAAAGGTCGTAACTGGCTGATCAGACATCAGGTGCTTCAGGAGTAAAGCTTTAATCAGATTTGACCAGTGATTCTATACATGTAGTTTTAATGTTCTAATAATGCAGCAAACCAATAGTCTATGATACAGACACTGGTACGCCCCCCAGTGTAGGTTCTGAGCCTGGTACCTCTCTCCATGAGTGAGTTGAAGAGTGATGCATTGATGAAGTAGAAGAGGTAGCTGATGAGCTGAGAGGAAATGTCCGGGTGGACTTGGCAGTCTGAGAGTAGCGTCAGGCACTCGGTCAAAACTTCCACCACCTGCTGGATCTCCGCAGGGACCTGCAGTCCGCCGCTGCCCAGGACCTGAACGCTTTCACTAGTTGTCCTCAGCTCAGGACTTTCCCTGAACGGATTGCAGTCCAGAAGTCCTGGTAGGATTGGGTAAAGGATCTAGTAAGACAGAAAACAAATGTGCAGCTTAGAGTGAGTCAGTTGTCCACGTGGAGCTGGCGATTATTGACAATTCCTGTGGGTCAATTTGAGGTTGGAAAAGTTAACGTTGTGCAGTGGATGTTCTGATTGCTGGGATGAAATAAAACATGTAACCCTCTAACCCAGAGCTCAGACCACCCATACTGTCTTGGCATATCTGTGCCTCACACTATAGCATAGCTGATAGAAGACTGGTTAGAGTCAGCCAGCAGCAGCAGAAATAAAGAGGAGAGGGTTTCCAACATTTCCTTCCTTTCAGTGAAAGGTCCTCGCTGTTCTTCAGGGCGAGCCTGGACAATGACAGCTTTGTTCAGGCTAATTGTGCACAGACATCTCCCTTCCTCTCCGATCTCACTCTTACGCCCACCGAGCATCCGAGGCCAACTCCAGCCATAGATCACATTCCTAAAAAGCTGAATATGGCTCATGTGGGCTTGGCATTGGGCTGCAAGAAGAACTGCTGAGTGAAGAGTTCTGAAGGAATCCACCCTGAGCAGATCAGTTTACATTCACCATAAGGCTCTGCAGCCAGGGCAGGCCGAACATGAACAGGAGAACATAACAGCTCCCGTTGCGCATGAGACACTGGAAATGGAAATGGCTGAACATTAAAGCAAATAATCTTGCAAATGTTGCTGGTTGGAAAATCTCTCTCAGTGGAGTCGGGGCAGAGACGATTTATTCACTCAGCGGCACTGGATTCTGGGATTACCACATGCATCCATGGCACGTATTAGCCTGAGGTCAAAAAAATAAAACTGCATTCATTGTGACGGACACGTAAACACGCAGTCTGCCCACAAGCCTGTTAAAGTGCGCCTTTATTCATCACGACATGTCTTCAGATGCAATAGCTGCTCGCCAGTGGCGCCTTTTGTTTTCCATCCCGCAGCAATAACCCTCACATCAGATGGAAAGCCATGAAATACAGAGATTTAAGAAACGGTTACCACGTCTGCTGAGATTTAGAGCTGAATTTCCTGAGAACTGACTCACTGAACAAGAAGTTGTTCCTATCTCACCTTGTGGAGCAAACTCAGACTTTAAAATAGCTCTAATACCACCTCAGAGAAGTTATACTGTGTAAAATGCTGCCAAAAACGACTGTGCCAGCTTAACAGGACAGGATAGCTGCTAAAATAAAATACTGGCCCACAGTCGAGGGGACCGTAGAGTGACAGCGGTGACTTCAGCTTCCTGAGGAGCGGCACTCATGATGGATGACCAAACATGCCTGGATTAAACTAAGCCTGTGAGAAGAAAGCCAGCTCAATCTGAATCCCCAAATCCTCAAACGACGGGAAAATAACTTCATCCCCTCCTCCTCTGCGCACTAACCAAAGTTATGCATCATAAGTAAAACGTGATCAAACTTTAACATTAAATGTCCTCGGCTCAGAAACGAGTCATGCAGTAGATTACAATAAAAATTTTTTTCTTACATTACTACAATTTTAGAAACATTCGGTTCAAATAAGGTCAAATGTTGCTTACTGGAGTACAAAGAAATGCACAAATAATGATTATATAATTATCATAATATAATGCTCTCGTGTGCATTTACGTACAAACATTTATTTAATACTTGCTGCAGTTCCAATTTTAAATGCAGGACCTTCACATGTACTTTCACAGTGTGCCATTATTTACATTTACTAACCTCAAAAGCCTCAAACTAACAATGCTTTTCATATGGTGTACGGGGTGGAGAGTGGAGGGTTGGTGGACTCAGGATCTTATCACTGCTTGTTGCAGAGGACAATCATCTCCAGCTTGCACCGAGGCAGTAAAATTATCACCTCCAAGTCTGCAGCCGTGATTCTGGCTCCGGGCCGGGGACGAGTTGCTGCACCCATGTAGAGGAGTTTATGTATCTTGGGGTTTTGTTCATGAGTGAGGGGATGATGGAGAGGGAGACTGACAGACAGATTCGTGTGGCGTCTGCGGTGATGCGGACGCCACGTCGTCAAGCTGCTGATTTACCGGTTGATCTACGTTCCTTCAGAAATCTTAAGCTCATTCCAAGCAACACTGTACAAGATAGATTTTAAAAAAGAAATACTATTTTATCCTGTTAACTAGCCAAATATCTGGTTAAAACTGGGACAACTGGTCCTGTCCTCTGCAGTCATCTGGTCCAGCAGGCAGACTTGCTGTCAGACGTGAGTTCTATCTGTAACTGCCAGAGTGTGTGAGACCTCTGCTTTTCTAACTCAAACAGCAGGTCAGATCAGTGCTGCCCAAATGCTGCCTTGGATGCAGCCCAATATTTGAAATTACACAGCCGTCTGCTTTAAATAGGCATTGTTGGTTTGAAGGATCCTGGTCTTTGGAAGGGGAGATGTCCATCTCAGCTATCAGCCTAAAGATGTAATTGTATGAACTGAAATAGGCCAATCTGATTAATTTTTTTTTTTTTTTTTTTGAATGGCGTCTTCACCCACACCCACGCACTCCACTGGAAATCTGTCTGAAACTTTCCTGGGCACAGCTCCATGGGTGTGGTGCTTAAGTGAAAGTGCACACAACTGGATACTGTGGCTACAATGAAATATTACTTTTCTCTTTTCCCCCGAGGAGCAGCGAGTGAATAAAACAAAACACAATGCAACACAATCGTACACAGTAAGCACTGTAAATGATTTACCATCAGTGCCAGGAGACCACTCTAGTGTTGGAGCTGCAGTAAGGAGGCAGCTAGCCTAGCTTAGCATAAATAATGGAAAGCAAGTGGAAATAGTCGGCTTAACTAATCAGTATGCTCCCCCAGAGTAAATCCTAGAATAAATAGCTGACTATATTTGAATTAAATCAAATTGAAGCCATATTCATTTATTTTTTGGGAACCAGAAGACAGTGGAACCACCTGTTCATGTAATTTTGACATGTTAGGCCCAGTCACACAGGCCAAGAGAGCAGTACCTGTACAGGTGTACAAAAAGTATTCACCAACCAGTTGCATGTGGTTGCTGGCAATCGCTGTGAAATCAAGTGCTAAAGCGCAAATTACGGAGGCCTGGAGACGGGTCTCCTGGTAACCACCGGTCTCTAGGGAAAAACAGGGATTCCTCGACCCGTTGGTGAGCGGACACTGGAGGCTTTATCTGACACACACACACACACACACACACACACACACACACACACACACACACACACACACACAGAGGCCCTCTCCCTCAGTGGTCTGGCAGCATTGCTGCTCAGCCGTTTCTGATGAGTGGACCACACGATCCATGAGCTTGATTTGGAGGCCAGAGTGTTTCCTTCTAGTTAAGGCAAGAACATATATAATCAGCAATTTGTAAACCACAACAATGTGTCTGTTACCTTAGTAAAGTAGTACACACACTGCTGAAAGGCGAGCATGATGACTTCCTCCAGGACAGCTATTGTCTCTTCACTGGCTGAACGGACACAGGACATCAGAAGCTCCACCAATACTGAAAAGTAAATATTCATAAATGCTACACTGAAAGACAGGATTCACAGTGTTACACTCTTTGGTTGCACCAGTGCCCAGTATAAGATAAATAAGGATTATTTTGAACTGTGAATTATGCCAAGCTATCCTAGAGGAGATCAAGAATAAAAATATGGAGTTGGAAACAAGCAGCAGAACAGGTCCTCTGCAATTGTTATCATGATTATGTGATCAACGCCTAATCAACTAACCCAAGTTCTCCTCTTCCTTGCTCTCATCATCTTCCCTCTCTGGTTCCTCTTCCTTTCGGGCTCTCCACTCCAGAATAAGAGGCAGCTGGTGCTGAATGAACTGCAGCAGCTCCAGGCTGTTTGACATCCCCACCACTAGGGGGCGCAGTCCAGGGATCAGCTCTTGGAGGCAGAGAAGCGTGGGGTCTTCTGGCTTTGAGCTTTCACCCCTGAGACTGTAACACAGGAGCAAAGCTGTGCAGTGTTCTCTGTGATGTAATTAGTACCTGGAGAACAACAGTAAACTGTGCTTACGTTTCAGGCTGAACTGCAGCCAGCTCCTTAGTCTGCTCCTGCACGGGAACATCAAATGTTTTGGAGTGAGTTAAAAGAGTGACCCGGGAAAACTTTAAGCCAGAATCATCCAGGGGATAGAAAAACTGTATTTTCCTGTTCCCCAGATGGTGACTTTTGGACCAGTAAAATAATTCAGTCCCTGTTTGCTACAGTGGACATCAGTCTGGGTTCCTGAAAAGTTCCTCAGTCCCTGAAGAAATTTCTACTTTTGGAAAATTAACCTTTGGAACAGAATTTGAAGGCTGACTTTCTCCCTGAAAACATTTTCTGTTTGGTCTTGGTCTACTCAAACCAGATGTACTCCAAATTGATTTTTTCCTTTGATTAGCAGCAAAGGAGATGATTTAAAAAAGGCTGTGTAAGTGCATCATGGCTACCAGGCATGCATTCCTTGGAATATTCACTTGTGCCTGGCAGCTCCATCTTCAACATCCTTTGTGAAATGTATCCACTGTCCCTCCTCTGCACGTCTAAACCATCTCAGCCTCACCTCTTTAACTTTCTCTCCAAACCGCTCAATATCTTCTCTTCTTAACCTACAGCCTCGTCCAGCAAACCTCTCGGCCACTGGTGACAACACCAACTCAGGCACGGCCAGTCAGCCAGCAGTGATGCTGAAGACTTGATTGGTTTGTGAGTGATCGACTGCTTCTTGTAAATCTGGTGGAGTTTTTACTAATTCAAAGAAGAGTTTTATATCTTCAAGTTTAAAAATTAAAGCAAGATAAATAAAATTTGGGGGTTTTTTGCATGCTAATCTAGAAGCTTTGTAATTTCCAGAGATATAAAAAAGCAAAAAATATTAATTTTAGTCTGTTTTTTTTCATGCTGTGTTACATATCAAAGAAACTTGTTTCCAGCCATTGTTTCTACCGGTGGTTCCCAAATTTGTTTCTGCCACGCTCCACTTCAAAATGTGAAAACAGTCCATATCCCACTTCTTTTCTTTACCAATTTTAACAGTAGAAAATTGAATTTTAGTTAAATAAAAGTCAATCATGATGGCGGCCCTTGCTAATTTCCCAACAAAAATGGTATAAAATCATCTTAGTTTGATATTTTTCCCCTGCTTGTCCACCCCCACCTGCAATGGCTCTATGTCAGATCAGTGTTTAAGAATCACGTTAACCTAGAGAGCTGAGGGAGTGCAGTTGCCCATTTTGCCCAGCATTATGTTCTTCTACAGGACCGGCAGAGCTGCGCATACATCTTTTACCAAAACTCACCCACATGGCGCTCTGAACTCCACTTGCAATAAGCAGCAGGAGCCTGCGCAGGTCTGAGGTTTGAAGACAAGCTGATGAATACTGAACACACATGCACAGCAAGAAGGCAACAGTCAGCGGCGGTCTATCACTGATGCTGCTACTGCTCCCCATAGCAACAATCTCCTTCACAATGAGATCCTCGTCCTCAGCTCCATAGCTGAGAGTCAGGCTGTGGCCTTCAGGTGATTTTAGGAGTGGAGGCCCTCTGCTCAGAGGCTGTTTGCAGCTTGGGCTCTGGTAGTCAGTGCAGGTTGAGATGCAGGTGCTGCAGAGGATCTTTTCTCTTGTAGTTGCAGAGCTGGTGTGACCTAGAGTCCAGGAGGCAGCAGACAGGCTGGGCTCAAGAGCATCACTGATCACTTCCTTTGTTTCCAAGAAAGAAACAAGAAACATAAAGCAGGATTTGTGTATATGGGAAATTCCAAATTAATTGGTTCTTATAAAGATAAACTGCTTTTACCTTGTGCATCAAAGCTAAAGGATCTTTGAAAAGGAACAGGTAGTGCTGTCCCAACCCAATGACATCACCAGAGCAAAGCTGCTCCTCGTTTCTCAGCACTTTCCCGTTCTTCGTGACCACAGCACCCCGACACGGGCAGAGCACGGTGGGTGCAGCAACGCTTTGGCGAAGGAAGTAGCAGTGTCTCGGAAGAACATCGGCGGCAAAGAGAACGATATCAACCTTTGACCCTTCTTCATCACCGCCTCGTTGACCGATAACAATATTTGGGCTGGCAAGGAGGTAGATGACAAAGTCCTGAGTGAAGAAATAAATGACAAGTTAGCATCCACCCTTCAAGACTTCACTGTTGTCTCAAGCATGCTCCATTCTGTACTTCCTGTTTTCAGGAAAGCACAAAGATGTTTCTGGTGTATAAAATATGAAGCAAGCCCCCCCATACCTGATTAAAGCCAATGTTAAAAAATAGTATTTAACAACAGTAAAGCGGCGTCCACACTGGCAGTACTAATATGGACATCAGTGCTGATACAAAATCAGTGACTTTCAGCAACTTTAAGCAATGACAGGAGAAATAACCATTGGCGATACCGAGAAGGCGTTCCTGAGTTCAACTTTTCTCAGCTTTGAGGCAACTGAAGTGACTGCCAATGAGCGCAGACCATACCGCTGATTAACATGTGACAGGATAGTAAAGACATACTCAGCCATTACTCAGGCAATCAGAGCCTGGACTTTCCACCAACCCACCACCACCAACAAAGTGATGCGCAACAAGCAATTTAAGACCTGTGTTAATCGTTTGGATCACACATTCCAGGCAGAACATCCCGTACTTAATCCACTGAGGTCTAAGTCATCATAACTGGTAACCCTATTCTTAACCCCAACCCTACATTTTGGA
This sequence comes from Australoheros facetus, assembly GCA_030220045.1. NCBI lineage: Eukaryota > Metazoa > Chordata > Actinopteri > Cichliformes > Cichlidae > Australoheros > Australoheros facetus. The sequence goes on from JASGAU010401896.1 coordinate 10,210, forward strand.
AAATGTAAAAACTAAAAACAGTTTTTTGATATGTGTCCGGTTATTTTCTTTGTGCCCTGATTGCCAAGATTTGGGAATACAACTTGCGGCGATCGCCCGCTGTTAAAGGGTTAAGGACCTTCTCCTGTCCAGCTCTCCTAGAGTAACTGCCTGTCTCCTGGAGTCTCCTCCATGCTCTGAGACTGTGCTGGGAGACACAGCAAACCTTCTGCCAATGGCATGTATTGATGTGCCATCCTGGAGCAGTTGGACTACCTGTGCAGCCTCTGTAGGGTCCAGGTATGACCTCATGCTGCCAGCAGTGACTCTGACCCTAGCCAAATGCACAACTAGTGAAAAACAGTCAGAAAAGATGAGGAGGGAAAAATGTGAGTGTCCTCCACCTGTGAAACATTCCTGTTTGGGGGGTGTCTCATCGTTGCCCCTCTAGTGCACCTGTTGGTAATTTCATGAACACCAAAGCAGCTGAAACTGATTAACAACCCCCTCTGATACTTACTGACCTCATCAGTATCACAGAGGTTTAATTGATTTGATTAAAAAGTGTTCCTTTAAAAGTTTCAGCAATCTGTTTTTCTATGAAAGTATTTCTTGCTTGTCTCCAGTAAATAATGTTAGGATTACTTTTTAAAAAAGTAATGCATAGTACTTTTTTTTGAGTAACGACCCCAACACTGATCTTCAGGTTACTTACTGTAGCACTGATTACCCATGGTACCTATCACAAACCAAAGGGTTAAAAAAAGTAGGCTACGTCCATCTTATATATACAGTCTGTGGTTAATCACAAACATGTCTGTGACGTGTTATAAATATGTGCAGTTTAATTGTACTGGAACTTAATTTTTTAGGAGACAGAGTTCTATTAAAAAATAGGCCCAAAGTTCATTTTATGGATAGTGCCGTGGTCTGGAGACAGTCTGGAGACACAAAGACACATTTGTCAACTTCAACCATTTTGTTAATCACTAACAAAAAGAACTTTTTTTTTCAGGTTTTATTTAGTACATCACATCATGCCATTATAAGCTATGTAACAGCCTCCCTCAGAGAAAGCTTAGCAGTCTGATCATGTGGAGGAATTAAAGTCCAGATCCAAGCCCGATTAGACAAACAATGTTTTATTAAACCCAGTGAGTGGCAAGCATAGTGTGCAGGGATTATTATGTTTGACATTTCCCTTGTGATGCTTGTCTTTTCCAACTGGACAGATTTAAGCTGAATTAATGTACAAATAAACTCTCTAAACCTTTATAATAGTATTTCTCAGGGGTACATGATTATATTCTTATGAAGGGTATTTTGGGAAAACTGTGACGCAGAGTTAAAATCACTGCAGTGTGTGTGTGTGTGTGTGTGTGTGTGTGTGTGTGTGTGTGTGTGTGCGTGCGGCAGTTGGCCACCGTTAAAAACCCACTGGTAATCAGTCAGGAAGCAGTGCCAGGCTTGTCGTCTTCTGTTTCCTGAACAGTGTTTTTACACTCACAGTTTTTCTGCGTGCTGTTCGCAGACCTTCAGAATGATGATTCCTTCCTCTGTCTCTCACTTTAACTCAGGAAAACAGTGGATTTTACAGCAAGTGTAATGCTGCACTTTTAATTTAACGTTACGTATTTCTGAATAATTTTTGAAAGAAGCTGAAACCTGCTTACATGGGGTCAAACTATAGAGCAGTCAGAATTTACCGTTAGCTAAGTCCTGCCCCACTCGTGCAGCGCCTCTCCGTTATCGCTGACCGCAGTTATGAACGATAACAGAGGCAGAGCTGCTGGCCGACTACTCTGGATTTTAAATGCAGAATCTACCAAGCTAGCTGATGAAGCAAGCTGCAATACCATGAATTTTATATACATGCGCCTCACAATAAGAACTCATTAAATTGGTCTCAAGTATGGCCATGATGGCTATGACATAATGCTAAAAGACCACCGCTAAAACTGGATTAAAAGTTAGCATCCTCATAGAGAACACACAGTAACAGTATTGTTGTTATATTGCAGTAAAAATGTAACTAGGATGAAATGTGTTTTTACCACTTTTACCCTTCTGCTTGCCTAGTTTACATACTCTTTAACGCCTACTAACATCCACGAAGTTACCGTTAAACCCCTTAGCTAGGATTAGACTCTATTTTAGCCACATGCTAAACAAGCATCGTTTCCTAAGTTAGAAAGTATTAGCTTTCAAATCATCTTTGTTACATGGATTTTGACCTTATAGTTCTTTCAACTAAGTACAGATGGCAATATAGAGAGCTAGAGGCCAACATAAGCCTGAAATGGTTACTGGAGAAATGGTAAAGATGCTAATGTTACAAGACACAAGGCTTTGAGAAGGAGATTCACCCGATCTGTTTTCCTTGTCTGTCTGGTTTCAACTCCAAGACAGACACAAGAAAAATGCTTTGCTTGAGGCTTCAAAATGAGACATCACTAACGAATGGGTGACCTCACAGTGGCTATGTCCATCTTATATATACAGTCTATGTTTGGGAACTGCAAGACGAGCCCCTTTGGTGGGTCAGAGAGCCACTGCAGAGCAGGTGTAGGTCACTAGGGATAAATATATGGAGTGAGACTCAGTTGAATTAACATGATTTATTTAAGGGAGAAAATAAAGAACCCAGTGGGGCCAGGAGCCAGTGTCCTCCTCATGTTAGTCCCAAGAAGCTGCCTCAAAAAGAGCATCCAGCATAAAATCTTTGCCAAATCAAGTATACAGATCAAAGTATTTTATACCAGATTGGTAGCAGATGATCTGCAGTGGCGACGGCTAAGAAGAAGATTTAAGGGAAATAACCAGTTTGCTGATATCGTTTGTCCTTATTTTTTTTTTATGTTTGTCTAATTCTTTAAGGGGGGGGCACAAAAAAAAAGTCTGAGAACCACTTGACTATTGTTTGCTGTTGCAATTTTCATTAGAAGAAGTAAATTAGGTAGAGGTTAAAGCCCATAATAACAAAACAGTGAATAAATGCTGTACTGGAGGAGGATGGTGAAGTTGGATGAAAACAACAGGTTGAAGGTTTGGGATGCACATGCAGGAGCATCTTACATGAATATTAGTTCAAATTGTTTTCACTGGGAAACTCATTTTGAAGTATTGCTATTTGATTACATGACTATAAATATCCAGTAAGCTCTGATGCTGATTTGACTTGTATGCATCAGTAATGCTAATGCAATGGCACATCAATGTAGTGCAGTCCCATAAATATGTATGATTATTAGATGATGACGTCTATCTAACTCTGTTTGCTACTGTTGCTGACATATAATTGGAACATTGCCTTTCAGGGTCAGTTGCAGAGCGTGTGTTTGGATATGATACCTGTGCGGCGCTGCAGCCCTGCAGCAGCAGCAGGTACGGACAGTCGTGGGGAGGGTGAATAGAGTACTGTGTGGTGTTATCGTCGCTGCTCTCCGTCTCCTCCCTCTCAGACTCCTCTCCTTCGCGCTCGCCCCTCGGCCTCGGCGGACAGAGGGTCTCTGTTTTGGCCCCCTCTGAGGGAGCCGCGAGGCTGTGAATGTGATTCTGTTCAGCGTGCTCAAAGCTTTGCACTGATGTTTGACTCAGGCTCTCGCTTTCATTCTTGACACATTTGTCGTGCTCTGCTTCCTGTTTGGTCTCTAAGAGGTCCATCTCACTTTTGCTCCTCCACAGCTTCTGGCTCCGACCCACGGTCCTCTCTATGAGGGTGGAGGTCACTCTGGAGCGGCTCTTCTGCAGCTTACGGGCCTGGGCATTGATACCTAACAGGGAGATGAATAAACAAATAAGAGAGCTGGGAATAGCGTTCTAACTACATCCAAATTGAGCTGCTGTAAAAATATACCAAGCACAGGGGTGAATGGAATGTGGTGATAGAGCAACACCCATTTTTTTTTTCTGAGGCAAGGTGAGGCGTGTGTGTGCCTCTGTCATAGCACATGTTGTGTTTTTGCCAGAGTGAACACGGAGATTCACCACAGCAGGAAACAGACAGTGGAAAGAAAGACAGACAGAGCTCATGGAAATAAAAAAAAAAACTTCACCCACGCAGCAGGCATCTACAAGCTGACACCGATAGAACGCTATCACAAGCTGTACCATTCATACAAGGAAAACACACAACAGGACACACTCTTACACTGTGAGCACAGCTGTGTCAACCACAGCTGGGGCCTCCAGTGGAAGTGATTGCAGAAATGACAGAAAACAGTCCAACCCAGTGCTTTTACAGTACCATGGAGCGTTTGTGTCAGGTATCTGTGGAAAGTTCTGGGTGTTTATTTCTTCTGTCACGTCATGCTTTGTAAAGCAAATCAGTTTAAATCCTGTAAAGCATTTTGCAGCAAGTCTTTAAGTGCTAAAGTTGGGGTGTGTCGCTAGAAGAAAGTAATTAAATCAGCGTGTCTGCAGCATCCATTAAATTTACAGTTTTAAAGAACATTTTAATGGCACTGAGAGTAAAATGTGAGCCTAAATTTGAAGCAGAAATTGAAAAGAAAGGAAACGAAAGAAACAGTAGACCTATTAAAATATAGTTTGGCCTGTGTGGCTTGGCTGATTTTCACTGGAATAACAACGTGCCAACAAACCACATTTTTACTGTGAGAACCTTAAAACTGGGCTTAACACTGACAATGCTTCATTTACTGGGAGACTCTTATTCCAGGACATGCACCCGGGTTCAGGATGTGGTGTAGTGTGCAGCGATTACTCCCTTAGAGTGCCCTGAGGTTTTAGCGTACCAGCGGTGATGGTGTCCTTCTCTTTGGATGTCTTCTCCTCTACTGAGCTTCTCTTCTGGATTTCGAACCGCCTTGCCAAACCCTCTCTGGGTTTCCACAGCGACTGCAGGAGGAGGGGCTTTTCATGGTCGCCCAGTATTCGGAAACCTTCCGTTCTCCACGGATGATTACCGATGGATCCGATGGTGTCACAGAGAACGTAGGACTCCGCTTCCTCCTTTCCCAGGCCATACCTAGAGCACAGTTAGCCATATTATCCCCCTCTCAAACCCAGAGGCAGAATACTGAAACAGCAGGCAGCAAAACATGCCAGTTTCTATAGAGATTGTTACATCTTTCTACCAACAATGATATACGCTATCGTCATTCCTCTTGACACTGAGCTAGTTAATAGAAAGCATGATGCTAAACATATCACCTTCATACTATATTTATTGCAAAATCATTATAACTTTTAGCTATCTACACAGTTTGCAGATTTAAGGCTACATTAAATTCACTGTTCTGGCTCGTTTTGGTTTCCACCAGCTCCACCCTGGGAGTATCTGCCATTACAGCTGCTAATTTATGTTCACTCGCTAGCTCACAGCTAACTGCGCTTGCTTCTTCACGGTGGGTTTATTAAATGTTTCTCGCTTAAAAATAGTCTTCTGCTGTGTCATTTTTTTTAATGAAGACTGACAGGTAAAGGTACCAAACCAAAACAATAAGCTCAAAAATGCTTAAATGCTCTGCAGCGGTGAGGGAAACTGTTCCTGAGTGTGACGTTACCTCATCACCAAAAGCAACTCCTTTCAGGTAAGTATTAATATATATTACATGCAGTACTATGAAAAAGTCTCATTTCATTTTCAGTGTAGTTCTTGCATATTTTGGCATTTGTTTATAGCAAAGAAATAAATGAATGGGTGTTAAGAAGCTTAAAATGGGCAGGTACAAGGACTGTTAGCGAGCATTAGCAGTACAGTAATGCTAATGTTAGCGAGCATTCTCTGTTAAGTGAATCTGAAAACCTTCAAACCTGCTTCTTTTCAGCATTTTCTCTTCTTTCTATGTAGCGAGAATGAATGCAACCTAATAAATGTAACATATTATTGATAAACTATCTTTATTATCTGTTAGCATATATTTGTTAGTAACCAGTTGTACATTTGTCCATACAGCAGACTCAGCATTGAACTTTAGAGTTGTTTTTCTGCCTGCTTGATGAACATAATCCATATTCACTCTCCATTTAGCTTTCATTTGATTTCAGTTGGCTCCTGAGGGAAATGTCTGTATTTATAGCTGTTAAATACTGCACTTTGTTTGCCAGCTAGTTGCTAACTGTGGCTGTCTTATTTTGTTGCTGGGCAAGTAGCATACAGTGGGTTTTTAAGAGTTGGAAATGGGTTTGTTGGGAGCCAACCACATGAAAACTGCTGCAGGCCATTAGAAACTCAACAATTAGCTCCAAGAGATTAAAATGTTTTGTATAACTGATGGAAGCTGCAGACTTTGGGGATAATTCTTAGTGGGTTCTTCACTACTGGCAACATTTTTAACTTCACTTTTTTAACGATTGAAGCGGCTTTAACACAACTGTCTTCCAGATGTAAGACGCCCACCTTTAATTCTATTTCTTTGAAGTAGTCAAAACAGTATCTTATGGATATTACAATAAACCTGCTTTTAGCAAAAAAAAAAAAAAAGAGAGATTGTTTGCTGAACCATTACTAAATGGATTATGTAGTAATGGCATATTTAAATGTCACTGCCGCAGAGTATTATTTTCACTGAGAGAAAAGATTCATGATTTACTCTTTCCTCTACAAGCTGAATACCACTCACATTAATCATTCCATTATGTTTTTGGCTGAAATATAAGCAAAGGCCAACAGACACTGATTCTTTCGAGGCAGCACCGGAGCCGAGCCGACACTGCCTGTCTTTAAGACAAGCCTGTGGTTTTCTCTAGACCTTTTCAGCAATACTAACTCTGTCACATTGTATGCACTATACTGCAATTATAACAAACAGTGCAACAGGTCAAATCATCTTTGTCCATCTGAAATATGCAGTACTACTCACAGAAACATGAAAGTGCTAGTCTTGCATCAACCACCACCGTTGCCAATCCATAAAACCATTCTGACTGCTTTGATATACAAATGATGTAGCACATAAGCGTACTCCAGCAGAAGAAGCATCTGGATATACATCACTCAGCCAGAGTAAAGGCTCATGTGCAAGCACACAAAGCAGGCACATGTGGCAGGCAGATGCAAGTTCACAGATAGCACATGGTCTTACCGTTCAAGGGCCTCCTTGACGAGCTCTTTTGCACTAGAGTGAGTGCTGGCCAGGACGCTCTTATAGTGAGCTCCTTCAAGGATTTCATTTCCAAAGATCTTCAGGATTCCCGGGGCAGTTATCTGATTGGACAGCTCAGAGGGATCTTCTGCAATTAGAGCATCTGCAGAGATCACTGCAGAAATGGAAAGAAGGTTTAACGCTTTTCTCAGTTGTGGTTCAGCATGGATGAAAGGCCAAACTTCGACGTGTGATTGCATTTGTTTTTATTAAAGGAACTTATGCTCATTTCCAGCTCTATGTTTTTATTCTTGATTCTGCTAAAGCAGCTTTGCATGATTCACAGATCAATATATTCCTTATTTACGTTATAGCTTAAAAAAAAAGAAAAAAGATCTCCCTTTAAGTCAGCTTTCTGCTGATTTGCTGCCTCTCAGAAAACAAACAATTGGAACAGAAGGTGGGCGGGGCTTTCGTGACGACCATATTAGGTATATCCGCTCTCTTTAACATCATATAGAGCCAGGAGTAGAACAAGCTGTCTGAAACTGAGTGTTTAGAGCAGTCTGATGCCTGAGTTTTTGGCTCACAGGGATTACTTGTACTTACGCTGATGTCATGACTTGAAACTCTGGCCATGTTTAATATACGCATCCATGATAATAGTTGTCAACAGATGACAGAAAATAAGAAAAAGTATAACAGGTCCCTCTTCAGTCTTGATGGCACATTAGTCAGTAAGCATGCAATAAAACAAGAGTCTGCACTAACTCTAAATGGTGCACTTTAGGCAGGGTTACCATTCAAAACCATTTTAACCAAGTGAAGAATGCATATTTGCCCTTCTTTGTTTTTGTCACTTTCCCGAAGTTGAAGTACAATGTAATCAAACTGTGGTGAGAATTAATGCACAGGGTGCTTTCGTGAGACTGATGATTATCGTCCACAACCTCAGTATAACACAAACTGCACAACAGATGCAGCCAGTTCCGCTCAGTGGTACTTTTTGCCTTATATAAAGCAATTGTGTAAGGAGCCTTCGTTAACTTTAAATTAAAAGTTTATAGTGGTTAAAATGAAAACAGCAGAGGCAGAGCCATTGTAATATTTAGTCTCTAAATTAGTCTCAGTCTCCTCAGAGTTTAAAATGCTGCATCCTGTGCCTCCAGTAACAGTATTATTGTGATCTTTTGTGGTACTGTAGAACTCCCCTGCCTGTTGCATGCAGTGACTTTTAAATGATTAGTAATGCAGGACTCTAAAGTGCTTGCAAACCAGTGCCAAAATAACCCTAATGACATAATTGGGGTCCACAGCCACAAGTTGATTTACGCTAAAAAAAATAAAATAAAAAAGCTACCTGCAGCATCAGCACCCTGACAACAAATTTCCAGTCTAAACATGCAGGGAGAAAGTAAAGTCAGTGTGACGTACTGCTTCCCTTCCTGGCATGGACCGACAATGATGACTTGAGCCCTGCAGTCAGCGCCATGGAGCCTGAGGTGGAGGTGGGGTTGCGGAGGAAGACACCTGAGAGGCGGTGGGTACTGCGACGAATGCGGCTCTTGCACGGCTGTCTTGCAGCCACGCCCTCGGCAGACCTGCAGGCGGAGGAGCTTCCAGTGGATGAAGCTGAACTGATCAATAAAAGAGAAAAACAGAGAGCGTGTTTGAGTGAGTTGCTGAACCCTTACCAGTGGGAGGAGTGATAAAGCTGTCACATCTGATCCACATCAAGTGAAACACCAACCGCTCTCCAATAAAAGGGGGAAAAATTAAAGATATATTAGAAAGAATGAGGTACATACCTTCCTGTCCCTAACACAGTGCTCTCTGGTTTCCTTCACCATGCCTCTCTAAGCTCTCTTGGGACATTAATGAAATAATCAAGTGTTACTTTCCTCTGACTGAGCCCGTAAGCTACTTATCATTATGGTTCAAAGGTTCTCCGCAGTTACGCCACTTGCATATAAAAGATTTGACATGTCCCGTTAATAATATTAGTGCTCCCGGTGAAAGTCTGCGACAGGAAAACATTACGTGACACCCGAGCAGCTGCATTTGGAGGATAATGAGAGCTGCTTCAAGTTCAGTGAGGCCAATACAAACACTTCAATTAAACAGTAAGAGTACCGGTACTGACTTCAAACTCTCTTTGTGAATCAAACCTATAGTGTCCTTTATTTACACAGATGCTCTAAAATGTTCTATTGTCATTAATTACAGTTTTAAAAGGCAAATATTCTTTTGTATAGATTTCAATATATTTCAATACACGTCTGCACTTAGGGAATGTTAGAGTGAAATATGTATTATAGTATGTTAGCACCATTTAATCCTAAAATGCAATAACTGGACAGTTCAAGTGCCAGCTTGGCCCTCTTAATCCCTTCAGAACTGCCTTAATTCTTCATAGCATAGATTCAACAAGGTGCTGGAAACATTCCTCAGAGATTCATATTCATATTGACATGATAACATATCATAGATTTATCAGCTGCTCTGCTCTGCTGGAATGAGACTGAGGCCATCTGATCACTTTGAACTCACTGTCACGTTCAAGGAACCAGTTTGGGATGATCTGAGCTTTGTGATATCCTGCTGGAAGAAGCCATCAGAAGATGGGTACACTGGTCAGAAAGGGACGTGGTCAGCAAGAACACCCAGGTAGGCTGGGGTGTTCTAATGATACTCAGTTGGTAGTAAGGGGCCCAAAGTATACCAAGAAAATGTCCCCCACACCACCAGCCTGAACCATTGATGCATAGATGTAACTCATTGTCTTCGTGCGCACAAGGCACACAACGAAATGATGGTTCCAGATCACTCATCCAGAGACGAGCATCTGCGGTCATGCAGCCAGAGACAGTTTTGAATTGGCACTATATACCTACCGTTAGGCAAGGTGGTTTAAGTGTCTTGCCCAAGGACACAACGCAGCACAGGATGGATCCATGTTTCCATGTTGTTCATACCAGTTTCTGACCCTACCGTCCAATTGTTGCAGCAGAAATCAAGACTCATCGGACCAGGCAGTGTTTTTCCAATCTATTAATATCCAATTTTTGGTGATCCTGTGTCATTTGTAGCCTCAGTTTCCTGTTCTCAGGTAACAGGAGTGGCACCCCATGTTGTCTTGAGCTGCTTCAAGGTTCAATGTGTTATTTCTGTCAGTTATTTCTGAAATAATCATACAATCCATCTCATCTGGCACCAACCACCATGCCATGTCCAAAGTCACTTTAATCACCTTTCTTCCCTATTCCGATGCGCAGTTTGAACTTCAGCAGGTCACCTTGACTATGTCTACATGGCTAAATGCACTGTGTTCCTGCCATGTGATTGTCTGATTAGATACCTGCCTTAACGAGTGCAGGAACACGTATATCTAAGAAAGTGGTTACTCTGCCTCAAGGCTGTGGAGCAGTACATTTTACTACTCTAGGTCTGTTAGCCACGGTTAACTGCAAAACATTACAAAATAAGTAAGAAGTGGAAAAGATGAACTGTGAACCATGTAGATTGACAAACATATGAGTGTATGATTAAAAATATCAAGGTAAAAAAACACCACTGACACACAAATGACCCCACTCGGTCACTTGAAGGTTAGAATTTCCTATGAGTTCCTGTGACTGTGGCTATTGTTATATGAAATACACACAAACAAAACAGACAAACGGGAGGAAGAAGATGGCAGTAAAGTTGCCCTGAGGCATTGCAACAATCAGCATGGACAATCTGCTTCTGTTATAATTAAAGTTGGAATATAGATGTGTGAATATGACCTCATACTTTTTTATCCAGTGGCTGGAGGGGGATCACAAGTTCCAGGACACGTCAGAACTGAATTTATAACAACACGCAAAAAGCAAAGCATGCATAACAACACAATCAAACGAGAGGAAGCGCAACAAGAAGCCAGAAGTAAAAGTTGCACTGAGGCAGACAAATGTTTGGTCAGGTGAACAACTGACAGTTCAGGGCTGAAGATACACGAAGTGTGAGTGTGAGCACAACTTTGGCACGAATATGCATTTGTGGTTCATACTCACTGCTGAGTGCCATCACTAGTCTTCCTCCCCAGCCTGACAAACCGTCTCTTTGGGAGAGCTGCAGGTAAACCCGGGGGTCTTGGTGGGACAGAGCGCAGCTCCTCAGAGGAATTTTTGATCTGATTCATTCCTGATCCTGATCCTGATCCTGATCCACCTGGTGATTCCTTCCTAACTTGAAACTGTTTTATTCTAAATTAGCAGAGAAGTTTCTTCTGGTGTCCCTCTGGAGCGCAGCTGCTGATGCCTCGCACCATTCCTGAGATGTTCCATTCAGGACCGGCGGCGCACATTCATCCAGCTGCTGCTTCATTTTCCGGAACAGGCGCTGCAGATGTTTCCAGCCCTCATCCAGCTGTTGACGGGCTGTTCAGTCCAACGACAGCGACGAAGCGGCTCGAGTTACAGCTGTTTCGGGACGCTGATACGTGATTGAAATTCTGACGTCCTTCCAGAAAGCAGACAGATCTGATGATGAACACTGCGAGTATTATGTGACGCAGCCTGTCCGCTGCCAGAGGAAACAGTATGTTTCAAATTCATAACGAACCCGCTCTCCAGATGTGCGTCGACGGCGCAACCGCTTGAAGGTGCCAAGGGTTCACGCACCCGCCCACCCGCATTAAAACTTTCAAAATAAAACCCTTATAGAACAGCTCCTTCGAGTTTTTTTTTAAGTTATCGCAATATTGCACTGTTCTCCTGCTGAGGAAGTGCAGAGGCTGTAGTAAGATCAGATTTATGCTCGCATGAGAAGCAGACAGAGAAGCCGCACTGGTTTGCAACAAAAACCCAACATTTCTGCGTCCAACGCTCCATCTTCTGGCTGCAAACAGATCACAGCAGAGAATACAAGATTTCTCTATTTATTTAGGCCAAATATTCTAATTTGCAGTTCCCTGTTTTTTATTCTTGATTCTACTAGAGTAGCTTAGCATGATTTACCATTAAGTAGTCCTGATTTATGGGCCTTGGTGCAGCCCCTCAGTTCACCCTATGTCCGAAACAAGTTCTTTCAGCTCCGACGTCCTTCAGCCATCTTTCTTCTGACTTGCTGCCCATGGAACAGCAGGTGGGGTGGGTCTGCTGGAGATGGTGCAAGTGATCTTTTTTAGTTATTAAACCAAAAGTCTAAACCAAGTTGCTGACAAACGCCATCATCATGGTGTGACAGGAGCTGTTAGCAGCTGCTTTTATTCCATGTTCTCCGTACAAATATGCTGATTTATAAAAGTGATGTGTAAAATTTGTGGATTGCCATAATCAAAGTCAAAATGTGCTCTCATTTTGTTTGCTAGTTATAAGACATTTCCTGCCATCACTGGCTGCTTTATCATTCATTTTCTTCAGTCCTTGTACCCGAGCAGTTTCAGAAGAAGGTGTTTTGTGTCCCAGTTCATAGCAAAATATAAAACTTAAGACTTTTGCACAGTATTGCAGCTAAGATTTTCTTCTCTTTTTTTTTTTATTGTGGTGACGCCGATTAAGCTGACGTCCCATGAGATGATAAAGGATGAAGCTGCTTTCTGAGAAGCTTAAAGGTGCCTTTTCTTTCCTCTCTCTCACCATTGATGGTCACTGGTGCGGGAACCTTCTCACCTGTCAGAAAGTCGACCACGAGTTCTTCTGTTTTGGAGAGTTCCACCATGTCGCCATAGATTGGAGATGTCTCAAGTTGACCACTAGATGGAGTACTCTGAACTGTAAATAACTCAGTATGACTGAACGGGTCACAGGAGAAGCTCTGCTTGAATGTTGTCATTGAAACAAAGAATTCTGAACAATGTAACAATGTAACAATGCATGAACTTCAGCTATATAATAAAGATTAACAGTATGTCAGTCATTTTAGTTCATTTTTTTCTCATTTTGTTTGGTTTACAATGGCAGTTTTTTTTCCCCTCAAACTCATTTCTCACACATTTGTCTTATTTTATTTTATTTTTTTACATTTTTATGTCCCACCAACACAAGAGCACCAAACACCAGCTGGTGAGCCAAAGGGAAATCCCTCCTGGCTTGCATGGAAAGATAAGTGGGCTTACATGGCACTGGGCGGAGCTGTTCTGTATAGTCCCTCTTGCATACTGTAACATGACATCTCCAATACCCGAGAGTGTGTAACAGCTTCTGCAGTGTAAACACTAAGCAGGGCTTCCCCTGCATGTCACTGCAAGTTCACAGCCTGCAGGTTCTCTGTGGGTGGACCCATTTACCTGCACTTCACAAGAAAGGTGATCCATTTAATCGCGAGTACAGAGGAATCTGCCTGTGGGCCAAGGTCAGCTCTTCTCAGAATGTAGGAAGAGAACAGAAGGGCTTAAGATCTAGTAATCAGATCCCCAGTTGGGCAAGGAGGAGTGACACCCGCAAGCAGGAGACTTAACAAAGCTTTACTTCTGGGTACCTTTACAGCGCACACAGCACAAACTCTGCTTCAGTATAGATGAATCGGTGCTGCTGAGGTTTGTGGAATAATCAAAAACAGTATTTTCTTAGATACAAAGCTCCTTTTCTCCACTGCTATCTCCTCAATAGAAAAAAAAAACTCATCTGCTGTTCTGCACTATGAACCAAAATAAAGCAAAGCTCTGTGTTTATCTTGACTCTGATTTTCTATCATTTGACCTGAACTGAATTGCTTGCATGACTCCGGTATTTTAATCAGTTTTGACAAAAACATTAGACACAGCTTATTTAGAGAAGCCACCAGCACCCCTCAGACATTACTGAGATGAAAAAACCGGCACCGCGCTGGCTCACAGAACATCTGATGTGGTGTCCAGAAGGCCGTTCCAAAGGGTTTATTTGTGATAACTGATGATGATGATGATGATGATTTGGTAGACTTACTGGATGGATGGGCGGGTGGGTGGATGATTTTTTTATACATCAAAATAAGTACAAAAAAATCACAATTAAAGATCAAATCAAATCATAGTACTACGATGCTACAGAAAGGATTAATTAGGATAACATCAGCTTACATCACTAATGCATCCACCATCTTTGTATTTCCAGCTTCTTTAAAGGTAACCATACAGGGATCTACTGTCACACAAAGTATATGTTCAGTAGATGAAATATCCCCCCACACTGCATGCTAATCAGTTCATTAAACGGTTAAACAGAGTCTTCTTAACTTGTAAGGTTCTTAGTTCTCAGTCTGCCGGTAAGGAGGTGAAAGGCCTACCAGGCCAAAGTGTGGACTTATATAAACTCCTGGATGTGTCCAGCTGACTGACAGGTGACAGGATGTGATGTATGCTGGTGAAGTGAAGCGGGAAAAGGTTTCAAACTTGTGATTTTAACAAAGAACTTCAATGCTTGTTGCACTTCTTCTCGTGGCACTTAGACCCTAAAACTAAGAAGAAATGTTCAGACGTTTCAATAGAACTCAGCGAACCAGCAGGAGGGGGTCTCCAAAGTATCTGTAACCCCGAGGCCAACAGTAAAGCTCTGGGTTTACTGACTCCCTGCCTGCACGATTAGCTATGACATCACTTCCTGATCCCTGACAAAGAAAAAGGGGATTTATGAGTAACGAATAAGATGGAAACATTTCTCAGGGCAGCCCATCATTCAACTAAGTTCATTTCTACTTTACTATATAGTGCCAATTCAAAAGAACAGTCATCTCAAAGACATTTATAGGGCAAGATAAAGACCCTACAACATTAGATCAGCATGTACTTGGCAACAGTTCCGAGGAAGAACATCTATTTAGCAGGAAGAGACCTGCAGCAGAACCAGGCTCAGGGAGGTGCAGCCATCTGCTGCGACCCTCAAATGAACGAGGAGAATGTGGTGGGATTTACTGATTGGCTTGGCCCTTACTACAGCTATCTCAGCAAGAGTTTATCTCAAGGACAGGAACAAAATGTCTCTCAAAGCAGCCTTTTTAAGCATACTGAAGCAGTACAAGAGGAAACGGGACAGGTTTGGGAGCCTGGAGCGGGGCTTAAACGCTCTTGTTTAAAAGCCTTTTCAGCCATACAGGTTTGAAGGTATATTTGTCAGGTGGGATCTGAGGTGTGGCCCTTAAGTGCATTACGGCTATATGTCCTTATGTAACCAAGCATACCAACCACAGAGCCGTGACCTCCAACATACATCAGTTTTAGGTCATGAAACCAGTAAGCTCATATAAAGTGCAGTAAAAATAATAGTTATTTAAATGCTTCAGACATTTTGGGGAGCTTTCTGTGTGTGGATTTATGTTGTGTTCATCTTCATGTGATAGCATGATGTTGACATCAGAGCTCTGAGGGGGGCCATACCATCTGTTGCGGTATACAATAGCTTTTATGTGGTGGTTGTCATGCTGCAGGGTGAACGTGGGGACCATTCAGGGGCCTTTCTTTGGGTGTGAGTTTAATGAGGGCAACCCCCACCAACCCTTTTATCTTGGCCACAACAATCTCCCCTAAAAACCATTTTTACCATAAGCACAAACTGATGTATAAACCCTGATTGTCTGAATCGGGAGCTTAACATTACTGAGTATTGTTGAGTCAGGGGGCGGGGCTTCGCAGATGCCCAGCCTTTTTTTTTTTTTTTTACCGTCGTGAAACCCTCCGGTACTGCTCGGCGGACTCCGGATGACTTTTCTCGCAACAGTGCGGAAGGACCGCAGCTGTAACTGACGCAGGTCGGGGCACGCTGTGAGGACAGAGGTAACCGAGCCGTCTCCGCTACTTGTACCTGTATGTGTGGCATGTGACGGAGGGCGTGTAGTTACGAGAACAAACAGGAAAGCAGGTCGTCTGGCTGGAAAGACCTGTAGAAGGTATACGCGGAGCTCTCCGGTGGCTCCCGCTGCGACGGAGATGGAGCGGCTGTGCGGACCAAAGCTTCCCTTCTGGGTGAGTACGCTTCCCGCGTGCCCCGGTGGTTTGTCGTGGACGTCCGAGGGTGCTGCAGAACACTCCGTTGGCCCCCGTGTGTAGTTCGTGTACTACACGACAGTGTTGTACAATGTTATGTCACCGGCCGCTCTTTCAGTCGCAGCGATCTATAAATAGGCCTTTCCCACTTAATAGCATTTACAGTGTTAACAAGCTTCACAGTTAATGACACGATGAACTGCGTGTTTTCGGTTTAGAGAAGTCGGTCGCTAATGAAAAAAGAACAATTCATTTTGTTAAATATCTGTCAACTTCTGCTGCATGTTAGTTTTATAGTTCTTGTGGCGGTCCTCCGGTCTTTAAACGCCTCTCAGAGTCCATAAACAGTAGCCAGATTTGGGAATATTAAAAGTGGTAAAACGCAGCAGCGATAACAATATCACAGAGTGGGTCAGAGCTGATAAATGGCCTGTTACTTCAGCCCCGCTGGGAATAAAGGTAGAATAAACTCGCACCTAATCAGGAACACAAATCATATTCCCATTGGGAATATTTACTTTTTTCCCCCCTGCAGTTGATGACGTGACACTGAGGTATCCGGGGTCACGCTCACTGTAACGTACAAATGTAGGTTTCATTTTGCATGCTGTTAGTGCCATAAAACACCATAGCAGCTCAGCCCCCCCTTTAATATTGGGAATACGAACACTGGCTACAGGGAGTGATTACTAGAATTTGGTATTAATGTCAGGATCTGTTTGGGGAAGTCTGTTTAAAGAAGTGTCATTGCGGCAAATCAGTGTTTCTCAAGGTGGGTGTGGGTAACAAAGAGAGAAGATAAGATATATATATATATATATATCCTGCCCTCGTGGAAGTTATAATGTTCAGTTCACCACTGACTGCAGACTCCAAAATAACCACATTGCAAAGTAACTTAGAGCCACGCTCAGCCTCTAACACTAGATCTGTCTGTATGCCATATGTCGGCATGTGCCTCATAGTTAGAGTCTGCTCTGCTTTGTGCTCCATTGCTTATAACAGCTTTTATGTGGCTCAAAGAACATTTGCTTCCATTTTACGGTTTGGCCTCACACTGTTGACCACCGTAAGCGTCCTTCAGGCTCACACAGATAAATATTATTCTATTTTTTGGAGTTGTTGTCTGGCTGTTTAGTGTGGACGTTTGCCAGCCATCATTAAACGGTGAAAAAAAGAAGAGCAGCTCGCTGAGCACCAGGTGCAGGTGGTGGTGGTGATGTGCTGCACACACAGGAGAAACACGGCAAGCCAAAGATGACCACAGCAGTCATTGCTTCGTGAACCCTTTCATGCATAGCGGTCACTACAGTGGATGCTTGTGCATCATCCCATACACCGCTACCGATTGGCCAGTCACGGGGAGTTGCTTTTTTTATTTTTATTTGTTATTTGAACGTAATTAACAGAATCAGGATTAGTGAATATCAGCAGTAGTGACAGCCGATCTGAGGATGGAATATCATTTTCTGCTATTGGTGTGTTAAATACACATTTCTCTGGTTGAAAAGTCAAATGCATGGTGTCCAGCTGAGTGGACATATTTGTAACTCCATGAAAAATAGGTTCATAAACAAAATTTTAATTGCATTTTTTTTTTTCTTGCCTGAAGAGAAATTAAAAACATTCAGAAAAAAAAATCTTGACTAAGGTTCTCATAATTCATGCATGCTATTTGTTAACTTTGTAACAAATATTAAGCCTAATTAATTAACTTGTTACTAAACTTTTTATCAGAGCTTTGCTGTGGTCCACTGAGACTGAACCAGTGGTAAATCTGTGGGGCCTAAACCTTAAAAAGCCCTAAACTGTGATCTCTAAAGCTGAGCACTAAAGCAGCGCTGTAGACACCTGAATGAATGAAGAAGACGCAGATTGTCTTGTCTTTTCTCCCGTGGGGTCTTCTGAAGTTCAGGAAGGCTTCATCACACAAGTACCAAACTGTGCCTCAGACCTGCATCTGCTTGGATCTTGTTTTTGAGGCCATCCGAGGTGGCTTAAGCTTTTTGCTGCTGTCCACTTTAAATAGACCGATGGCAGTAGTAATCCCCCAGCACAATGCAAGTCAGGTTAAATACTAAAGCCCCCTTCACACATAAAGCGATTCGCTTGTGTCTGTGCTTCTGTAGGTGACCATTTAATAATTTGTCACCGTGTGGGATCCTTCTCTTCCAGGAGGAAGTCGTTTCAGCCGTGACAGTGAGTTAAGTTGGTAACTGTCCACCTGTTAGTAGCCACGTTGATGCTTTCCTGTGCGGGATGATCCTCAGCACTTGGGAACCTCACTGTTTGCACAAGGTGTAACATGCACCTTTTCCCTCCTGCCGGCAGCTCAAACAAGGTTGTAGTAAAATCAGCGTTTGCGTTGCTCACGTCCTTGTCGGTTGATTTATGAATCAGGCCTTGTGTAAATGAGCTTGTACACAGTATTTATTAAAAGAGGTTTTGAAGTCCCACGCAGGGCAAGTTTTTGCTTTGAAACTACAAACCGAAGATGTGGATGGGAAAGAGGAAGCTTTGATGTTCGTCTCTGGCCTGTTTGCTTTTATGATAAAGTCCCCGTGTTTGACAGGACTGCCAGTGTGACTTTGGGGAGGCTTTTCATAATGCTGCTACTGTGGTAAATCACTGTGAAGATACATTAGAGAAAATCAGCAGTGAGTCGAGTGCTGAGTGTTTAATGTAGTAATTGTGGTTTCTGAATATTTGTAAAGACAAAGAAAAAATGGGTTCTGCACTCCTACTTTTTGATATTACAGATGATTTTCTAAATGAGTCATTTGGTCTATAATATTTAAAAAATCATAAATGTCTATCACAAATTTCCCAAAGCTTAAAAATTTTTAACAGTTTCAGAGCAGTTTCAGAGGTTCGGTGCTGTGCCAAAAAGTGATTTCCGATTTTTTAAAATGGATTATCTTTGCTTATATTGGTAAATAGACTGTAGTGCACAGGATTTATGAAGGGCTTATATATAAAATGAAGAAATGTATCTACATTATAATCAATCCAGTCCTTTTTGGCTACTCTTCATTGAACTGTAAAGTTATATTTGTTGTAATTTCTGCAGCCATCTCTTGGCGAAAAAAGACATTTTTAATGTCAATGACAGTTTTTACCCTCAAAGTCAGTAAGTTGGCAGCACTGGCCGCTGGTGTTGCGTATCTCTTTATTACAGGGTGTTCCCTGCCTCTCGCCCTGCGACAGCTGGGATAGGCTCCGGCCCTCCTGCGACCCTGAAAAAGATAAGCAGAAGAGAATGGATGGGTGGATTTTTATTAGTGCAACAATACAATGTTTTAATAGATAGGAAAGAGTATATTTGATACCAAGATCTACAGAATTTTTTAACACCAGGATGTTTTTAATGCTTCCTATTGTATTAAAATACCAAAGAACCAGGTGAAATTAAATGTCATGAAAAAGATCAACATTTTCTTTGTACACTTTTGGGGGGGGGNCTGGAAAAGAGTACGCTTTGGAAAATGTTGATAATTGTGGATGACCCCTTACTCCACACGCCTGCACAGACAGCAGGTAGACATTTCTTCGATTGCATGGTTGTATGTCAGTTTACTTTGACACAGCTGACATTAAAGTGCTGTCGAATGGTGCTACTTAGCACACCTGTCATCTGCTTACTTTCCATCTCATTTGTTTATATCGTCCCATC
>JASGAU010401898.1:6106-18576 GCA_030220045.1 Australoheros facetus
ATGAAATATTTTAGGGACCAGCTTTTATCTCCAAATCTTTACAAAAAAAAAAAAAAGTCATCTGACAACTGACGCAAATACAGCATCCCTTTGGGCAATAACGAGATGCAATGACTTTTTAAAGAGTGATTAAAATCAAACTGCTGAAGGCATTTAAAGTCTTTGATGATCTGAAGTTTGACCACAAACTGCCACTGTCAGGCTATTAGTATATTCTTTTATTTTATTGTGACAATGAATAAATAAAATATGCTTTGTTTATATAGCTGCATAAATGTGGTCTAGACCATTGGCCTGCTGCCCAGTAACCCCCTTTATTGTCGCTTGGGGAACAACAACTGAAGTCCTCGTTACCTTGGCCCTTCGGGAGTTGCAGTACTGGATCCAGCCCAGGTAGACGCCACAGAAACTGTCCCTGGAGATGCCTGCGAGTCGATGGTCATAGTCCTCATCGATGTTGGGATTGAAGGTGGGATCCAGGTCGACATAGTTCCTCTCTCCACATCCCCGCAGGCCATCTTTCATGGTCTCATTAGCCAGCCACTCCTCCAGTTTAGGAGAAGCAACCACATAATAGATGATACCCTGAGTCCAGAAAAGGACGATGCATTTAGAGCTTTTAGAAATTACACATTGTGCTAAAACATTCTTTTCTTGCGTTACCCCACAAACCTTGACATAATAGGTGGTGAGGATACGTCGTAGATCAAAAACCTGCAGCATGGAGGCAGCGCTGTTATCAGTGATGCTGTAGCCCTCCAAAACATATTTGGTGACCAGCACCTCCCAGGCCAGCCAGCGCTGCCCAAAGGCAGCATTAAAGGAAAGAATGTGAGGGAGATGGCCTGGCTCGCAGCAGCAGCAGCCCTCATCTTCCTCCACCCCTTCGGTGATGGCTTCAACTTCCCTCTGCTGGCAGTAAGTTCCTGTGGAGGGGAAGTCAGTATGTTAATGATGCTGCATGGGACACAAGTCAGCTCCAATCTATAAATAAATCTATAAATTTTATTATTTAAAATTTAGTGAGAATGGTGATTATCATAATAGTTCATGTCTATTGACCCACTCATTGATTAAACACTTTATTATCAGAGATTTAACCCAATAAACTATGTTGACACACAGAAGATGCTCTGTAATAAACACAAAGTTGCTGACAGACTGCTGATGAGTGTCATGCTCTGAGGCGTGACTCTAATTCTGTAAAATGTTCACTGTGTCACATGCTCTCAGCAGGTTTATTTTGCAGCGCAAAGCTTCAGGCTGAATTTTCCAAAGTCATGATGATGATAAAGCACGGCCAGGTGTGTTTGGCAGGAAGATAAAATTGACTGAACAAATACGGTGGAATGCCACTTTCCTGAAATGTCTCAAATACTGCTTGTGTTTTTGAAAAAACAGGGGGTCTATATCTGTACAAATATGAATGGAGACTGAAACTGGAGATCCATAAAAATAAGAGCAAACACACTCGTATGCTGTAATCCAAATACGTCTGATACTTATTTTGCTCTATGGCAGACCTACAGCAGGAGCTGGCTGCAGAAGCTGAAGTTTAAAGTTAGCTTTGTGTTGGCACATTGCATGGATGAAAGTACTGGGCAGGCAGCACAATGGCGCGGTGGTTAGCATCGTTGCCTCACAGAAGGTCCTGGGTTCGGATCTGCCTTCTGGCTGGGGGGGCTTTCTGTCTTTTCTGTGTGGAGTTTGCATGTTCTCCCGTGCTCCAGTTTCCTCCCACAGTCCAAAGACAAGTTAGTAGGGTTAGGTTAACTGGTGATTCTAAATTGACCGCAGATGTGAGTGTGAATAGTTATCTGTCTCTCCCGTCACCAGCCTGACATTTGGGGGAAAAAAAAAAGTCACCAGCCTTGCAACAGGCTGGTGACCTACAAGGGCGTACTCTGCCTCTTGCCCTATGACAACTGGGACAGGCTCCAGCCCTCTGCGACCCTAAAAAGGATAAGCGGAAGAAGATGAATGGAAAGTACTGGGCCACCTACACATTACACCTATGGAAGCTACTCGGCCAAGGAAACCCATGCCATGAAACTCCCGGCACACAGTTTTTGTGCTGATCTTAGTGCCAGAGGAGGTTTGGGGCTCTACACTTACTGAGTTAGCAGAGCATTGGTGACTTTTGCACATTACGTGCCTCAGCAACACCATTCTGCAACATTATGTGTCCTGTCACTTTATGGTTGAGTTGCTATGGCTCTTAAACATTTCCACTTTGCAATAATACATCTTACAGTTGCTAATATCTACTAGGTAAGAAATTCATGAACTCAGTATTACAAAGTAATACATCCTACGATGATGTACATTGGAACATTATAAAAATCAAAATTTCACAAACCCAAAACTTTGGGGTAATAGAGGACCAGATGATGTAGGTTAGTTTAATTTGACCCAAATGTGAACATCATTACAGCTTTTAATATTTTAGTCACTTCTTGCTATGACATTCTTTAAGTCAATGGGTGAAAAATTTAGGAAACCACTTGGAAAATAAACTGCGCTGATTATATTAACTATAGTATCGGGGGATAATAAGACCTCTTTACCATAAAACACCTGTACCGTTTGCTGAATCCTTTTACCTACTTTTTTTTGCATGACCATACATTCGTTAATAATTAATTGCCATTAATGACTAAATTCCTGCAACAGCTGGTTCCACACTTCTCACAACATATGGATCTCCTCACCTCTGAACTCCAGCCCTCGGAGCTGAAAGGTGACTAGGCCATTGCCAATCTCTATGAGATGCACTAAAGCGTTCAGGTAGTCAGAAGCCAGAATGAAACAGTCCCCGGTGCTAAAGTTTCCCCAGCGGCCCAAGAGGAGGTCTCCACAGAGGCTGTGCTGCAGGGAACGGGTAAGGTGCTCATAGAAGATGGAATTCAAATTGTTGTCGTCAGAGCCTGAGGATGGATGAATGAAAAAAATGAAGCCCATTAGTAAAGAACACTTAACTACTTTATTGTGCAGTCTGTGGAATCACTAGAACACACTGAGGATTTAAATTTGCCCCAAATAAATATAAGCATTTAAAGCAACATGCTTCAAGTCACTGGTTGTGATTTTGACTAAAAGACATCTCGTTACCTGGATTTCTGTCCAGCTGAGAGGCCAGTCGAGTGTTTGAGTGATCCACTCTCTTGGTGCTATAAAAAAGCAACACGTTTTAGAAGTGAAAGAAAATTTATGTTTTACACTAAATATTTACTTATTTATTCCTTACTTGTAGTCTCTCTCCCAGAACTTGACAGGGCGGACATAGGAGGTGATGAAGATTGCACTGCCGAGGAAGGGGTTGAGAGGAGTGGAGAAGATTGCTGACACGACAGCCTGGACAAACAGCATGGCAGAGTCTGAGGAGGCCTCAGGTCAAGGCCATTTGATAATTTTCTACACAAAAAGTACGGCTTAAAAAAAAAACAAAACAATTTAATGAATATAACAGGTAGAATTTATTGCAGTGTGGCAGGTCAGCCTAAGAAACTGGTGACTCAGTCAACAGCGAAAGGATACGAGGCACAGCAAAGGGCTGAGCAAAGGCGTGGAAGGCTGAGCCCCATGTGATCTGCCAGGGGGCGATGTAGGTGTAAACAAAGTGCAGCTTATAGAACAGCTCCCACAACTTTAAAAAAAACAGAAAGAGAAATAAAACACAGTCAACTTCAGCATAGGTAACTGACAGATACCAGTAATATGACTCATTCATCTATGATATGATAATGTAGGCAAGTCTTTTGCATAGAATCAGATAGAACAGTTGTTGAAACCATTAAAAATATTCCTGTCACCTTGCTGAAAATGATAGACATGAGGAAGAGGTCGAGCAGCAGCGTCTCAGACATATGACGATAGTCAAAGGTGAAGAGGAGGACGGTGAAGAGGATCGTCACATACTGGTACGTAGGACTGCTGTAGCAGGAACGAAGCAGTTTCAGGCCTGCCACTGTGATCATCAGAGCGCCGATCCTTCAGCAGCGGCAAAAACAAATGTTAAATTCCAGTTTTGTTTAACTAGCATGCATACAAACATACATCACTCAAAAAGTTGTTAACAATCAGAGAAAAATCCACAAAAAGACACTGGAAAATATCAAGAGTCCTCACTCTGTGTCGAGTCTCTTTGGGCTGGCCAGCTCTCTAGCGCTGCGGCTCAGCTCGTTGAGGATAACGAGCGGATAGAGAACGTTCTTTTCCACAAACAGCAGCCACACGTGCAGCTTTTCAAACCACATCACATGAGCCGCATCTGGCAAGAGAGGCAAATCAATTAAGATGCAAAAGCACATGAAAAAAAAGACCAAAGAAAATACTAAATGATTATTTTTCATTTGTTTTTCAGTGTGACTCAGAAACAAAGTAATGCTGATGAGGGGATGTGTGTAATTGACTGTACGTACCCCTGACTTCAAACTGATAGTACTCCTTGGTTTTGAGCAGAGGGTGAGAGAAGCAGTGCCAGGGTAGCTGTTTGCGAACTTGAGGCAGCAGGTAGTGGGTGAGCAACCCCACTGCCCCCAGCAGAGCATACAGGACATAACTGAGGAAAGGCTGAGGGAACATAGAGATGCAATAATGCTTACACTTCGTGTCTGATGTTTTTAAGATAAACACAGAAGGACAAAGAAAAACATTAAAATCATCATGAGTGTTAATAGTTCCTCAAGAACACACTGTAGTCACACTGTAGTTTGACAGCACACATTATATTTGATTTTCTGTTTTCAAAACTAACAAAATGACTGTACCTGCAGCGCTATGAATACTGTGCTGACATGGATGGCGAAGTAAAGGACAGCAATGACCACACAGACGATCAGGTCTGACTGTAGACGCTCATTCTAAACATTTGAAAAGAAACATGGGATCAAAAATCATTCTCTTTTAACTCTTTAATTTTAACAGCTGAAATTGATTTTGTATAAACGATCATGCTCTCTCTTTAATAAGAAAAGCGACAATGATTAACTCACCACTGAAGCCCTCAGCTTCTCTGGCAGGGGGTCCTGCACCTCTGACAGGGGGTCCTCTGGATTCTTGTCTTTTAAATTGGGTAAAATCTTGGACTGTATCAGCGAGCTGTAAATCAAGGATAAGAAAATATTACCCAGTTTGAATACCATCAACCTCCTGTGAGAGATTATACAGTTTGAAGAAATGTACGCTCATCCTCAGTTAACACGACAGCCATTTGGTAAAGTAGTGTTAAGCTATCTGAACTGAGCATTTTAGAAAATCCCCATCTGAGATAATCCACAGAATATGTCTGAGTAGAAAGGTCGCACATAACTCTTTAATGTGGATTTCTCTCTTGCAGACATGGAGGTCAAGCAGTTAATGGAAAATCCTTTTTTGTGACCTCTTTTTGCCTACTTAGGAACCAGATGGGTGAGTTTCACACATCCAACCATGAGGACCATGAGTTTTCCAGTACCATATAAAGCTTCTTGAGGTGACTGTTTGTTGTGATTTGGCACTATATAAATACAATTGAATTGAATTTGACTTTAACAAAGTATATCTGGGTGAGGTTGGTGGTTCGTGTCTGTAAACTTACAGGAGGACAGAGGGGTCACTGCTTTGCCGACTCAGGTGGTAAGACACTGCCACCAAGAGGCCACAGAACACAGAAAATAGCACAGGGATGTGATGTGGCTCCCAGGTCTCCTGGAATAGAGTGAGACAAGGATTTAACACACTCCTGAATGTCTGACTTTATGTTGCTGATGTGTTTACATAAAGGGTTAGTTTCCAAAGATCTTCACATACTTCATCAATATTGTTCACATAGATGAAGCCTGAAGTCCCCCAAACTACTGGATGGACTACCACGAAATATTTCACAAACAGATCCCGACAATGGGGGCTTTCCCCAAAAAGACCCAAAAATCTCAAAAAGCCTTCTGGAGGAGCTACAAGTGAGGAAAACACGTATGTGGAAGCCTTTCATTCAGTGGCATATCTTTAAATGCCGCTCCTCCATATGTGACACAGCTTATTCCCCTAGGGCTTACTTTGTATTGTTGTGACTATAGATCAGCAGCTAGTATAACATGAGATGAAATATAACATGCCATCACGTTTTATGTGCTAAATCTAACACATTAGAATTTACAGGGTTGTTTATTTGCAAAGTGGTTTGGCGTCACTGAAAGCAGAAGCTAGGCTATTGTTTTTGTAATTTTATAGTCAACACCCACACCTGTATGCAGTTATGTATACTGTACAGTAATGATGCTTATGTACATGAATAAAAGTGTCTTGTATAAGCTTTCAGGCCTCTCTTCTGTGGAACGAGCTCCCAGTTTGGATTTGGGAGACAGACACCCTCTGTGTTTATACACCACTCTGCATTTAATCATTAGTTAGTATTAATTTCTGGCTTTCTTCCACAGCATGTCTTTTGTCCTGTATCTCTCCCCTCACCCCCAGCCAGTAGTGGCAGATGGCTGCCCCTTCCTGAGCCTGGTTCTACCAGAGGTTTCTTCCTGTTAAAAGGCAGTTTCTCCTTCCTATTGTCACCAAGTGCTTGCTCAAAGGGGATTGTGTGATTGTTGGGTTTTCTCTCTATTGTTGTTTGGTCTTTACCTTACAATATAAAGTGCATTGAGGTGACTGCTGTTGTGATTTGGTGCTATATTTTAAAACTGAATTGAACTGAGTTCATCTGCAGCTGCAGCTCTTCTACGCTTGTGTCTCTTCATCATCATCTCTCTCTCATCCTCAGTGGGTGGAACAGATGCAAGTAAAGGAAGCAACGAGACACATTAGCATAATGAAAAGCAAGTAGTGTATCCTGGTGACTTCCATGATTTGTCCTTTAATGCATGCTGACGTTCACAATTTTTACTTCTGAGTGATGATGACAATGATTGGATCGATTGAAATAAAATAAAATATTCATGCAATGCAAACAACGGAATCAGGTNNNCTTATAACCAGATATCAAGAAAACCTCCTTGCTGTGTTCAGTGCTCATTAGTCATTGTTTGCTCTCACCTTCAGAGCTCCGTAGCAGAAGCCGTAAAGCAGAGCGACAGTGACGATGCTGCGCAGGGTGCTGTACAGTGCTGACAGAAGGCTTGTAGAGGCTGCAGAGTGAACAGGGAGGATGCCAGCAATGAGAGCACTCAAACTGACAACAACAAGGGCAGTCAGAATGCAAATCAGCACTATGGCCTCTTATGAAGCCTGGTATATCATCATAATGTATACAGAAAAGCAATGTGGGAAGTGTCTGTTGTCTCAATACGTAGAGGTCAAAGTCACCCCTGCAGAGAGGTTGTGCAGCTAAAAGTTACTCACCATTGCCCCCGAACACATGGATGTCCAGCTGCTCGAAGAGGTACATGACGAATGTGTTGACTTGTGGTAGCAGCCCCACAAAGAAGATGATGGGAAAACACAGAGTGAAGACTGCAGGGAGAAGCAAGCAAAGCAAAATTAAACACATTTATCATCCTATAATCCTGTAATTTTCAGAAATCACCTTTCAGATAGAGGAGACAATCAAATATTACTGGTTCATAATAGTGAACAGTAACATCTCCAAGGACACTGCAGCAATTATTATTGATTGTGGGTTGACAAAAGGAGCTCTTAATATGTACAACCCCCCCCCAAAAAAGCATTGCTCTTAGCAGAGATTTGTTGCTCACATACAGTCTGCACTTTATGACCATTTTGCACAAATCAATGGATCAGGTCCTGGAAACCTAATTTATCAATCTGCTTATGTATTCAGTTTTTTTGTCTTTGATCCCTCACTTGTGTGCATTGATTAGAATTTAATCTTACAACAACTGCTGGTTTATTTGGTTACTCTCGGTCAAAACCAATAAAACCACATCAATAGACTCCTGAAATTTTACTGTTAAGATTTTTAATAAATGATACTGAAGATGCATTTTGAAAGTTGCTTATTTAGTCATGAATATTTTATCATATAAAGTACTTGTGGCTACTTATGATATAAGCAAACTTTTCAGGGCCTTTAATATGTTTACTTACAACCTTTAAAGCATTTCCTGGCCTGCATTCAGCCTCCAGCTTTTGCACATATACATAAATGAACTGAATTGCTTAAATTTCATTAAATCACTTCTAAAAGCTCCTTTTTATATACCTGGATTTTTTATTTATTTATTTATTTTTAATTTTGGGAGTTTCTCTGTGACTTTGTTTTAAATGCTGATTATTATTCATAGTGTACAAACAGGCAACAGGGCAGTGTACTTACCTATGACAAGGTCCCTTGCAGAGGTGAGCACCAGGGAACTGGTGAGTGCAACTCCATACAGGGTGAAGCGGGAGGAAGTTGTCTGCAGGCTACCGTAGTGGAGCAGCCAAATGAGGCCACAGCACAGGCAGAAATAGACAGGCCGGCTGTATGCTATGATACGATTATGGCCCTGCAGGGACAAGGGTATGATGATACAAACGGATCATTAGAGAAGCATTTTTTGTGGTTCAATACAGTCCTGGATTTAGAAGACGTACCCAAGTGTATTAAAATAAACTAATTTACTAATATGGTAGGAACATTTCTTTTCAATTCTTTACAATTGTAAGCTATGCTTGTATTTGTTAAGCATGATAAAAAACAAAAACATACTGCTAATATGTGCCTTCATGGTAAACCTTGGATAACAGCAAAAATCAGTAACTGCTAAGTATAATAAAATGATCATTCTAACAATCATCCCTTAAAGGTGTAGGTGTTATATCAGCCTTGGGGAGAGTGACACAGGTATAAAGAGAAATAGCATCAAGTGTAAGGTTACACAGGAGGAGGATGCATATCTGCAGCATGCAGGTTGCAGCCCAAGAGGCTATAAGCTGTCCTGCTTTTCCATTCTGGGAGGTAGCGGCAATTCACGCACCACCAATCAGATTAAAAAGACCCCCCCCCCCGAAATGTTGAGAAATGGAAAGGAAAAGAAGTCCTTGAGGTGAGATGGGAGGACACCGAGGGGGAGAGAGAGAGAAAGAGAGAGTGAGTGAGCGAGCTGTGGTCTAAACTCTGACCAGCTATTTAAAGCTTGTGCCTGCAGCTGAGTATGAGCTGCATTAATAAAAGACGCCGTTTCAGAGCAGCCCACTGATGCAAGGGAGGGTGGAAAACCCAGACTCACTGTGGGGCAGAGGTGGGGGCATCATTTTTCAGGACCACACCAAAGCCAAAAAAAAAAAATCTACTGGATAATAACTACAGATCATATAGCACATGAAAGGAATCTGATTCTCTTTACCCTTATTACATCAAATCTGTTGTGTTTAGATGCCATTTTTTAATGTCACTCTGTTATAATGATTTTAAATGACATTTACTTACATGACGAGGGGAAGAGGAGTCTGGTTGAACACTCTGTAGTGTGAAGAAAGGCACAATTGAAATTATAATGCTGGCATTGTACAAACATGTTATTACAAACAGTTCTGAGGAATTAAAGTAATAAATCAATTTTTATTTCGGAAACAGCAGTTCTCTTAAAGGCATACCAAACCTTCTATGACTAAACATGTTTTGCAGGTTTTAAACTGCTTCTTTGTAGCAGTGCTTGTCTGTTGGACTTTGTAACGGTTGAATCCACCCAGGTTATGCTGTAAACCTAGCTACTCACCTTTAGTAAGGAATACTGGCAGCTTGCAATGACGAGGCAGAACTGAAAGACCCAGATATCAGTGAAGAAGCCGTGAACCAGCAGCACTGAACCCAGAAAGGCCACAAGGACAGCCAGCACCACTGCCAGCACATTCTCTAAAACCTCACGGTTCCTGTTAACAAACAAGATAAGTCAACTCACAGGTACTTAAAGTAGTTTTTGGACATAAAAATCACTTTTTTCTAATGCTTACTATGCTAATCAGGTTTGAAACACATCAAGAGAATATTCCTAAAGGGCTCTATTCTTGACACAGAGAGAAGGAAGACTAATTAGAGAAGAACAAACTCTTCCAAAGACTGGGATCAACAAATGAAGAATGGTCAATAGCTCTGCTTTAATCGGCAGCATGTGGTGATGGGTCAGCAAACTGGAGCGATTTAAATGGATAATATTGACCGAAGAGAGGTGCTTTAAAAAAACAGAAATCAAAAATCAATTCTTTGACTGCTAGTTGTGGTCATTCTTTTCGGTGCTGTTGAGAAGCTTACAGCAAGAGAAGTCTGACCGACTCCCACATAAAGATAATTACAGACAAGAGACACAAAGCAGAGACTCCAAATTCACTAATAAGATGAATGACTTCAGTTTCACAAAGCCCCAACAATGTGGTTGATTTTCTTGCTGAATCCAGAAACAGAATGACAACAGTGCTGTGCAAAAGTCTTGAGCCACCCTTCAGTTCTTTATACTTTGCAACAAAAATGTGAAGTGGGTGCGGTGATTTATTGAAACATGCAAAAATACAAACACAAATGAAATATAGAATATAAGGGAAAAGCAAAGTTGGTACAATTCTAACAAACTTGAAAATCAATATTTGGTATGACCACCTTTATTCTTCAACACAGCCTGAACTCTCTTAGGCAGCTTTTTTTAGTTTCTTTAATTTGTCTTCAGGAATAGTTCTCCAGGCTTCTTGAAGGACATTCAAAGCTCTTCTTTGGATGTTGGCTGCCATTTGTTCTGCTCTCCATCCCACCCAGCTTCAGCAATGTTGTGGTACTGGCTCTGGAGAGGCCAACCCATGACTGCGTTCCATTGTGTTTTTCTAGCCAGGTATGGTTTTATTGAATTGGCAGCGTATCCAGGATCATTGTCATGCTGAAAAATGAAGCCGTTACCAATGAGACACTTTCCAGTTGATATTTCATGACTTTTAGATACTGTTCATCTGCTGTCAGTGAAAAAAGACTTCTTCTGAAAATGGTCAGGTACGAGGACTGGACTGGAAATGAATGAAAAAGCAGCTAATGTCCAAAGAAAAACTTTCAAAGACCTTCAGCATGCCCGAAGAACTATTGCTCAAGACCACTTTAAAAATTACAAGAAAGGCTGGCTCCTTGGAAGAAAAATAAACTGCTCAAAAAAAATAAATAAATAAAAAAGTAAAGGAACACTTTTAATCAGAGTAAAGCATGAAATCAATTAAACGTCTGGGATACTGATCTGGTCAGTTAAGTAGCAGATGGAGTTGTTCATCAGTTTCAACTAAAATAAACAACAGGTGCACTAAAGGGGAAACAATGAGACAACTCCCAAAACAGGAATGGTTTTAGAGGTGGAGGCCACTGACATTTTTTCCTCCTCATCACATTTTCTGACAATTTTTTCACAAGTTTGGCATTTGGCAAGAGTCAGTGGCACTACTGGAAGCATGAGGAGATACCTGGAGCCCATGAATGTGCTTGTATGGCGTGGCCCTCACCATGCAAGCACATGTGGGCCACACAAACTACTGAATTGCTGCTAACACATCACCCTGTCCATATCAGTATAGATATCCAGCATGATTTTTTCCCACTGAGATCTGATGTGTTTTCAAAGTGTTCCTTTAATTTTTTTTTGTGCAGTGTATAATGAAATGAGGGGTGCCTCAAGACTTTTGCACAGTACTGTAGATCACCATAATGGCTTTTGAGTTTATTATATGAAGACATGACAACTGCAGGAAACAGCTGAGCAAAAATGTTTACCATAGAAAGTGAATATTTACATCTTCAAATAGAACATGATAACCCTATGAGTCATTTCTACTGAATTTCCCCTTATTGGTCAAGAACAGGCAGAAAACAGACAACAGCCTGCAACAGCAGGAACATGTACACATTTATGTGTTTAAAGTATGATTAGTTCATTTTGAGTTGATTATGAGTCTGATCCAGTCCTTATAGTTGACATTTGCCTAAATTATTTCAGCTGACATCAGTAAGTTACCTGG
The DNA here is from genome assembly GCA_030220045.1 of Australoheros facetus. NCBI lineage: Eukaryota > Metazoa > Chordata > Actinopteri > Cichliformes > Cichlidae > Australoheros > Australoheros facetus. The sequence continues at coordinate 18,014 of JASGAU010401898.1, forward strand.
TGCTTTGTAAAAATGTAGCTGGAGCAGATGGACATGACCTGTTGTGAAGCCCTACCTGTCAAACAGCGCCAGCAGGGTAAGTCGGTCAAAATGCAGGCCGACCCACAGGTAGGGGAGAAGCCACAAACGGTAGTACTGCTTTGCTTTCCCAGCTGCAGCGGCACCTGCAGTGTCCTCTTGTCCCAGTGGTGCATCCTGGAGCTCCGGGCTCAGATCTCCGTCCTGCTGCTCCAGCAGTTCTGGGTCCATAGTCAGCAGACGGTTCAAACGGATCTGAGGGAGGGAGATCTATCCCACAATCAGAAAAATGTCCAAAAACATGATTTGGAATGAAGAAAATAATAACAATAATAAAGCTTTATAAGCCTTAAATATTTTCTTTGAATGTAATTAAATTTTTTTAAGATTTTGGCTTTCACAGAGGATAAAGATTACATCATAATATCCATCATAGTCTCTGGAGCTTTTTTCAAGCTCCAGAGACTACCATGACCTGGATGACTGAGAATCTACACAGACATATTGCCTTGCACTTTGGGAGGAACACCCTTCAATTGGTGCGG
>JASGAU010401906.1:0-23439 GCA_030220045.1 Australoheros facetus
AGACATGCTATTGTGGTTCAAAAGTAGATTCAAAGCGAAAGTTGTGCAGACACCAGGCACATTACCTTGTCATCACCAGGAGATTCTTCCAATGCACTCTAGCAAGGGAAAGTAATAAGAGAAATAGTGAACTTACCCACAACCCTAACATTACCAACACCACATCTTAACAGTTCACTACATAACAGCAATTTACACCACAGGCATGTATTGATTCTGCAACAGCACCATGTTACTGACATCAATTTCAAGTTGAGCACATATGAAAAAAATCAATACAATTTCTCCTTCAACATTTGATTTTTTTTGGTTTTCATTTGAATATAGACTTTATCATTTGTATATTTGCATTCTGTTTTTTATTTGCATTTTTTTTTTTTTAAAGAGACCTGTTATTGATTCCTGATCATTTGGCTAAGGCTTTATGTCTTACACTGAAATACAAAACCTAGCATTGTCTAGGGCTAGAGAAAGATAGATGCAAAGGATTTTTTAAAAAATTGCCTGTGCAAGTACTAAGACATAAAAACAAAATACACAGACACAGTACACATCCATCCATCGCTGGAGCCCTCACAGCTCAACCTTGCAATAAGCTGCACTGTATGCAACTATCCTCGCAAGAAGAACAATAGCATCAGTCATTTCATCAAATACCCCACTGCGACATCAGTTTGTGCTCAAGTGACAAAGCCTATCATGGGCTGGAGGAATAATGAGGCATTGAAAGGAAGAAACAGAGTGTGTATGGATGGCACAATTTTGTGATGTGCACCTGAAATATTAGCTACCACTTCCTCACCCCCTTTTTTAAGCATGACAATGGTAGTTCCTTAACCATAACCAAATAGTTATGAGTACTGATCGGTGCATCAAATCAGATGGCTCATGAAATGTTTGGAGAATGTACTTCATTCCATTAGGGATTTAGTCATCTGGTCCTCTTCAGATCAAATGTATGTGGCCTAAAATGCTTTGCCGGCTAGCCTACAGTATTACCCCCTTTATATATTTCAAAACATGGAGCAGTCCAATGGACTAGTCCCAGAAGTAGTCACTACTAGAACCTAAATATGTACTTTAGTTACTTAGTTGCTTAGTGAATGAAAACTGAAATACCAACAATCAATAAATAAAATATCTCCCAAATAAATAAATAAATAAATAACAGCCCCACACAGGACATGAACCACAGTGTCCTGGGTGAAACCTCTTGATTTACAAGGAAGATTTTAAGTAATATTTACTGTATCATACATTGCATCATATCAGTAGAGTATAGCAGTGAGTACCCAATGCCTACCATGGAAATAATTCACGAGATTTTTGTTTTGGCTTTGAACATAGTCAGGCACTGTGGAGCGCATCATACAGTACTGCATGTAATTCCAACTAATAGTTAGAAAAAACACTTTTCTGTTTATACTCTATATCAGAATTCTCTCTGCAACAAAGTCTATTCTGAGGAAAGGACTCTTCTATGGTATGCTTTTACAGTAACTTGTACAGTAACTAATTTATATAAGTTTGCTTTTAGTGATTTCAAATCACATCAATAAAGATATTCATTCATTCATTTATCAAAGGTATCAGCTTAAAAAAAGTATTAGGAAATATATACTGTATATAGCATTGGCGTTCCAAAATATCATACCTCNCTCTCTCTCTCTCTCTCAAACACACACACACACACACATACACACTCTCTCATAGCCTCATTCACAACCTCTCATCTCTGAACCCTTTTGTCATCTTCCAGCTTCTCTTTCACAATTTTTCACTTATCTTCCCTCAGTTCTGCGGCAAAGAGGGGTAGAAAAGCAGCCCACGGTGACAGAGAAAGGAAGAGAGACAAAGCAGGGTGGAGCAATGTGATGAAAGCCAAGGTCTAGAACTGGAAAATTGATCTTTTTCTCCAGGACTCCTCTTCTTTTGACTGGAAGTGGCACTGAATATAAATTGATAAATTTGCCAGCCTTTACTTGCTATGACACCCAAGGCAAGTAAGATATGGCTCCACGTCATTGATATAGGAGATCTCACTGTCTGAACCGAAGATATGGAACCACATCTAGTTTCATATGACATTTATGAAGAGAATTTGGGAGTCTTTGGGTTTCTCATAAAATCATTATGCCCCTGATTTTGTTAATCTTTGCACATGCTAGACACTTTGCTAGATCACTGCGTTACTCATATATTGTTTCTGAAAACAACCTATTCTGTTGTTCAGATGATTATGATCATGTGTTGGTTATGAACTATATAAGACTATCTTGATAATTCTAAGTTATCAATATCATTATTTAAAGTATGGGAGTAGCTTCTGGTTCTGAAAAATTGGGCCAATACAGAAGTGCCTTAAACCTGCATTCTTTCTAATGGCCAGCAGGGGGCAATTCCTGTGGGTGCAAAAAAAAAGAAAAAAGAATTCAAACTGAATAGAAGTCTATGGAAAAATCTGCCCCATTTACATCACCCCCACCCTTATTAAGCTACATTGGCTCCCAGTAAAGTCTCGCATTGTGTACAAGATCCTTCTCCTCACGTACAAATCCCTCAATGCTTTGTCCCCTCAGTATTTGTCCAACCTCTTGCACCCATGCAAACAGCCTCGGACATTACGTTTCTCAGCCTTGGGTCTGCTCACTGTCCCTCGCACCAACCACCATACCTTTGGGGACAGAGCCTCTGGAACTCTCTCCCTGCTCAGCCTCGCAATGCCCCATCACTGGACACTTTTAAGAAACTGTTAAAAAAATCATCTGTTCAAAAAGGCCTTCAAATTCTTGTTTTTTTTTTTTTCTCTCTCATTGTTCAACGTCCTTGGGTTTCATAAAAGGCGCTATGTAAATCTAAGTTATTATTATTATTATTATTAATCTATGCCCTCAGCAAAGACTAAAGACTCAGTAGCTAGTTTTAAGTGAAGTATTGAAGACAACATGAGGTTTTGTTTCTTTGTTTGCTTGTTTTTGTTTGTTTTTTGTTTTTGTTTGGTTTTTAGGGTATAGTGCTGTTAGTGTACAAAAAGTGTAGGAATGGTAACCTGTTATCCTTGGTAACCTCCCTGGTGAACTTTGTTTTATTGATGTGGTCAGTGAAGTCTTCTACTTCTTGGGTTCTGATTTTGACCCAGGTGTCATCCACATATCTGTACCAGTGGCTAGTTGCTGTCCCTTTGAAGGAGCCCAGAACTTTACTTTCCACTTCCTCCATGTAAAGGTTGGCTACACTGGGTGACACTGGGGAGCCCATGGTACATCCATTTTGCCTGTAGAGACCCTCTTTGTATTTGAAATATGTGAGAATAAGGCAGAGGTCTAACAGTGTGCAAATCTGATCGGGGTGAAGCTGGATCGGTTGTGTAAGGAGCTGTCTTGATGTAGTTGTTTTCTGACAGTCTCCACTGCCTCAGCTGTAGGTATACAAGTGAATAGTGGGACGACATCAAAGGACACTGTGGTTTCATCTGGATTCAGCATATGTTTGCTGACCTTGTTGGTGAAGTCTTAATGTGATGAGGTGTGTGCCCCACAGATGAAGCTAAAATAGTGGCACGGTGTTTAAAAGTTGCTGTCACTGAAGAGTGTAGTCATTTTGATATGATAATCAGCTGAGTTTAGGACAACAGGGCACCTCCCATTTCGGCTGGTAGTATGGTGATGCTTTGGTCTGTACTCAGGGATGTGATAGCCTTTATTTCATGAATGGTGAGGTTGGAAAGAGGACTTTTTGCACTGCTTCAGGTTATGTTAGTTTACCACCTCCAAAGGGGACAACTCCAACTAGGGTTTAAATACCTGGGACTGGACTGTCCACCTTTCATTTTTAGAACTGAAGAAGCCTCTTGGATGAGAAGTGACACATCTTCACAAACTTAAAGAAGCTCAGTTGCCTTCTTTTTTCTACTCTGTCCTGAATGACTGAGAAACTGCACAGACAAGAAGAATTAAGATTTTAATGTAAAAGTTTGTCTCCATAATACAAATAATTGTTGGAGAAGTCATTCAATTAACTTTTTGAGCTCCTTCTCATTAAGTAGATGACTTTAACATACATGTTTTATTCCACAAAAAGGGGGAATGTGGAGTTTCTTCCACTGTGTCAAAGAGAAAACGAATCAACTCGACACATACAAAATTTTTAAAGGTAACTTGGACTCTCAACTGTTCTGGTTGTTTTTTCCTGCAAGTATCAGTCAGACATTAGATGAAAATTTTACATTGACAACACCAAACATGACATTTCACTCAGTTACTAAGTGAGTTGTCAAGCTGGTAACCGGTAGCGGCTCCCTGAAGAAGAAAAAATATGTAAGTAAAGAGAACATTAATAAAAACATTTTATTTTGAAATAACTGGAATGTGGAACCCTCCAGGAAGTAAGAAATCTTTCATATTAGACTTACACAACAAAATAAATCACTGACGCCTGTTCTGCTCGACTGTACATGTTCTGGAAATGATTTCCCAGCTTATTTCCTCCTGTCTATCCTGATCTGCATGAGAAAAAAACGCATCCCTTGCCCACGTGTCACTTTGTCTTCAGAATCGGAGCTTTGAAAATTGCCAATTCTCACACGCATCAATACTTCATATTCCCCTCGGCTCTGTCAATTTGTCCCTTTGTGGTTCCAGCTCAAATACTCTCAGAGAATCGGTGCAGGTGTGGGGAATGGCAATGGACATTATGGTTCAATTATAGTATCTGACATAAAGGACTTGTGTTGTTTATTTTGTAATTGTCACTTTCACTTAGCTGGGGCAACTGTATGAGATATGTGAATAGGAGCATTTTTCTGCATCTGCAGTGCGTCATGAATTCACATGTAGAACATTTTAATGCATTTAAATTCCTTTGCTATTCTGTTATGTAAATTAAGCCGACGTGGAAGTGCTCAAAACTGCAGGCTCCAAAAGCAACAAAGTAGCCAGTGAGTGTACAGTCTATGGCCCGAACAAGCATGAACGGGATTTTTTTTTGCTATTAACGATTATGGCAGCATGGTAGCATTGTGGTTAGCACTGCTGCCTCACAGCTAAAATGATATCTAGAAGGTCTGGGTTTGATTCCACCTTAGTCCAGACCTTTCTGTGTGGAGTTTGCATGCTCTCCCCGTGTCTGTGTGAGTTTCCTCCCACGGTCCAAAGACATGCAGTTGCTGGGTTAGGTTACTTGGTCACTCTAAATTGCCCACAGGTGTGAACGGTTGTCTGTCTCTCTGTGTTGGCCCTGCGACAGGCTGGCATCCTGTACAGGGGGTACCCTGTCTCTTGCCCTATGACAGCTGGGACAGGCTCCAGCCCCCCATGACCCTGAACAGGATAAGTGGAAGAGAATGGATGGATGGTTTTTAACAATTACAAGGCAAACCAGCACTTACAAGTTCTCAGTATAGAGAACATTAAAAGGTACACTAAATAATTTTTTATTATTTAATAGAGAAAAAGAATGTTGTACTCATAAACTTAAACGTAATTAATCCATTACAAATATATAGGATTGAGTGCTGGTTTGTGGAAGCTGCCATGTTGCCCTGTTATATTTTTTTCTTTTTTATAAAAAAAAAAAAAAAAAATCTTAAAAGCAGTGGCTGAGATGGACATTGCCGTAATGCCTAATCATGTTTGATGTGTGTGGCTAGAGCCCGGTTACATACATAAGATGCCTTATAAGTTAATCTTAATTTAAAGATGACAAATACCTCTTTCAAACTATCACCATTTAACATATGTACATATACTATTTATTTTTATCATCTCCTTCTCACTATGTCTTTGTCCTCCTCCACCACTGCTCACTCTCTCTTCCTTCATTTCCACCTCATCATCTTCCTCCTCATCTCAAGCCTCATCACCTGAACTAAAGTCAGGGCTTATTTATCCTCAATATAGTTGCAATTACTTTAGTTTACTGTCCACAGATTAGACATACGACTCCCATCTCTGGACAGCTGACAACACACCAATTAAACAACAAGAACAGCTGGTGTGAAGCTAACATTATGCCAACTAGTGTTAAGCTCAAGTGTCCTAAAAATCCCACTCTCCCTCTGATAAACAGTTTGATTACATTCTCACATCAAGTGTTTGAGTCCAACAATGTTAGATCCACTTGAAATAAATGTTCACTAACGCAGGCTAACAGCAGCTAACAGTGGCAAAAAATGCAGCACTTATCGAGAGAGAAGTTCAGGATGTCCTCAACAACTCACCTCAATATCACTGTCATTGGACAGAAGTGAGCTTCATCGACTCATCGACTCATATCGGGCTCCTTTCACAAAGTTTTACAAGCTCCTCCAGAGTAATTAGACGTGGACACCCATTGACAGCTGAGGTAAACAGTGGACTGTGTCTACAGTCACTAACGATGGCCAGAGTTGTTTGTTCTGCAGAGGCCAGCGTAACTAGGATTACACATGTGAAATGGGAGGGGTAAGAAAACAGAATTCAGTTACAATCTACTGACATCCAGTGGTGATATTTCATGCACCTACCTTTAAATCAACAATATGTAGAAGTTGGTTAAATAATTAGGTACACTATGACTAATAAATGTTAATCTCAGAGTTGTGGACTGTGTCATATACACATAATTAAATGTTTTTCAGGCTGCTGCTTAAAGTTGTGAACATTAAAAATTGCTAGGTCATCATCTTTGACCTGTAGTTATTTGACGCTTGTGCCTGTCTAATGTCAAGAATTCTATCGTGTTTCACTGAGACTGCTACTACTGTATTTACTTGTCTGTGTGTGTGTGTGTGTGTGTGTGTGTGTGTGTGTGTGTGTGTGTGTGTGTGTGTGTGTGTGTGCGTGCGTGTGCTAGACAGGGCTGTTTCTTCCCAAAGCCTGGAGGAGACAGCCAGAGCACCCTCTTGACAGCTGTATCTATAAACTTTTGGTGCTGTCGCCAAAGCAAAATCCTCACCTGGAACTTTAAAACTATCTTAGTTTCTCCCCTTTGATTATAAAAATGTTACACCTCTAGGTGGGACATAAACAGTGGTTTGTGTGTGTGTATGTTTTAGCACCATGAAAATGCAGTAGGTTTGTAGTGGATGAGAGTTCACTTGGAGATCAAGTTACGCTGTGGCTGTGAAGATGCACAATGCATTTTCAGCTTGGATTGTACCATATAACCACAAAGATATCCACAGAAAGAGCGGCAGTGTGGTTTATTATGGATCAATGCCGGGATGTTTGCATTAATGCTGCAGGCATGAATTCCTCTCCATTCCATCTCTTCTCACTCTTAACTTCCTTCAATTCTTTTCTTTGCTCCCTCTCGACCTTCTTTCTTTTCCTCATTTCCTTGCTTGCTTTCCCTTTTTTCACTTCCAGTTTACCACTTTCTCCTGCCTTTCACTCCCCATTAATTCAGTCTGTCATATGCTCCCTTTCCTCTTCTTTTCCTGTCCGTGTGTGTTCATATGTTTGTCAGTTCCCCACACACCCCTTGCTATCTCCCAGCTATTTGTATACTATGCAGGGGAGTGCTTATTATTTTATCACATTGTGAGTGACTATGTGTGTGTGTGTGTTTGTGGTTGGAATAATCTGTTTGGAAGGAGGCACACAACTATTATATACAGTGATGATCAGACATGCAGAGACAGGAGGAACAGCTTTAGTGAGATTGATCTGTACAGTATGGAGAGCATTTTATCTCAGAAAAAAATAATTCCACTTACCTTGACCACTCAGTGGCCACTATCCAAATATTGGGCATCTCCATGGCATCAGATTTAAATGACATACTCAAGCACAGTGTTATTTGTAGGTTGATGTTGACTGTGAAGATTAGATGAGCTAACTTGTAGATTCATGCCTGTGAGCACGCACCTGCAGTGGAATGATATGGTCACCAGGGTGATGGCAGAAAAAAAAAAAAATCTGTGCTCACATATCAGTCTTTTCGTGACTTCGTGAGAGTTGCAAAGGCAAACATTAGTCTTGTGCTGAGGTAGGCTGAGGCTAAATCATTATATTGACTAGCAACACATGAAGCCACTATTTGCCTTTTATTAAAAATAAACCACCTACTCACTGGCTCATTCCTCCCTGACCACAGCTAATGAATAGCTTCTTCTGCTTGTCCTTTTTGAAGTGATTTATTGCTAAAACAGTTTTTATAAACTGTATTGAATTTAAATGATTTGTAATAACACTGTGTCCAAACATTTGACTGGTACTGTATTTACCATAGACTATATATAAGAAAGCTACTTTGATGTCAGCCATTAGTGGAATACCACTATTAAAAGATGAGCCTTTTAGCTGCTACCCCTGTTGCTACTACCCCTGCTGTTTTTTGAAGCAAGATATGACGAGTGAGGAGTGGATATGGATCTGTTATACTATACAAACCCAAATTTAGCAACTTCACAGGGTAGCCACACCCTAAAATACCATGCATACCCATGCAAGCAGACAGGGAACATGCAAACTCCATACAGAAAAGGCCCCAGCAGGCCAGCTAATTCTTGCTGGGAGGTGAGAGTTGAAAAGCCGCTGTAATTGACATTTTACTTATTTTCACCACAATAAATTATTGCGGTTGTGTTTCACTGGTGATATTTCATCTAATGCCACACACAAATGGTAAATGGACTAGTTCTTATATAGCGCTTTTCTACTCAGTCAGAGCACTCCAAGCGCTTATACAACACATTTTACATTTACCCATGCATACAAGCACTTCCATATTAATTAAGCTAAGTGCTTTAATTATTTAACATTCACACTCCAACGGTTGCATCTTGCAGTTAAGTATCTTGCCCAAGAATACATTGGCATGTAGCCAGGAATCGAACCCCTGACTTTCCGATCAGTAGGTGACCCGCTCTACCTACTGAGCTACAGCCACACACAAGACTGAAAGTACCAGGGGGAAAGGTAAGGAAATCTAAGAAGTGAATAGAAACAACACTGTGAGGGATGGTAACTGTTTGACAAAAGGCGGTATACAACCAAAACTATGGTGCTTTTCAGACCTAGGCATGTAACTGTAAGATTAGTAGGCAACTCAGCAACCATCCTAAAACTGCAGTGTCTTGTCAACAAAATACAATGTTTACATTTTAAATAAGTGACCAGCAACTACGTCAGTGTTGTAATATAACTTTTTAATAAAGTACATCACCTGATCATTTTGTTTTGGTATCAACTCTCTGGTATTGTGGCATCCCTAGTCCAGATATCACTAATTAGCTTGCACTGTACAGTATGTGTGTGTGGTTTTGAGGCAACTTAAAAGTTGCATTTTATTGTTTACATTTGCAAATTGTATGTACAAAGGAACATTCTTCATAAGTATGTTTTATCTACCAAACCTGTTCTCAGATTTAAATTTCCTATTCTGTCAGATATCTGAGCAGAGGTGTCATTCCATCATCCTTACCCATCTTTAGACTTCTGGTTCACTCTAAGTTCAGAGGTGCAGGTCAACCATGAGAACAGAAACTTGAAATAACAGTTCTGAGCCATCCGGAGAATACCTCAACTTTTGGATGTAATTCAGGCCAATGCACAGGGCAGCACTTGAGCCGGACAGCTCTACAGCTCGCAGACTGCGCCTGAAGCCAGTCATCCATTTTGTTCACACTCAGTAACCACTTTCACATACAACAGTTTGAAATTTCGCAAACGGACTTCACGCCCAGCAATGACACCAAACTGTCACTTCAGCTTTGGCTCCTATTAAGTCTTCCATCACTCTCTGGCTTTTAAAGTCAGAACAATAGGATGTGGTGAGGAGGAGGGGGAGAGGAGGCAGAGAGATGAAGAGTGGGAGATGGGGAAGTAGAGTGATGCCGAGGTGATGTGGTAAAGACACCTCCCCAGGCAGAGCCAGAGGTACAAAGCAATGAGGAGGCGACCTGTCAGTCAGAGTGCAGAAAGAGATTGATACAGATGGCAGGTTGAAGGAAGGAGAAGGAGAGAACAGGAGCGACAGTGACTTTGAAATGAGGAGAAAGATGACAAGGAGACCGCAGAATTTCTGTTTTTTTGTTTTGTTTTGTTTGGATTGCTGTTGTGTTTATGAGAATCAAGATATGAAGAAAGGGAAGATGAAGACACTGAGATCCTGTTGGAACCTATCTGAGACCTGGTATATTTATCGGATTTTAGATAACTTACAGATTTTCTCTATTTTGATGTGACTAGGAGGCCTAAAAATGGATAGCTTTGTTTGAATGGGAGTTCTGAGCTATCCACGTAGACTGAAGGCAATGGCAATATGGAGCAGCAGCCCGTCACATATGAAAAGGCAAGCATAACAAACAAATGGCATAACGACATGAGCATTACTCTAGCTTGGTGTTCATTTTAGTGTCTGGTGATATGGAAGTACATTCTCCTGCAAAGTATGTGGTGCCTGAACCTTCCTGATGCAGTGGTTATTTGTGGGGAAACAATGGGTATCACTGGTTGTGTCTAGTTTTGTTTTTTCGGAGGATGTATATGAAAAAGAAATCTGCATTTCGGTTTTCATTGGTGTGACTAATGCAATCACTTCCCCCATTCTTGAATCAGTGGTTCTCTGGGTTCATTGAATAGTCAGTCATGATTTAAAAGGTTTATCAGAGTTGAATTTGATGTGAATACAAATCTGCATGTTTTTCATCATCAAGTAAACCCACTCACTCTCAGCAAGTCTACTAAAATCAACTGATTATAGTGCAAAATTTCATTTCTACAAATGTAGCCAGTAATGAATGCAAAGGAAGGTTAGTAGATAAATTCCTTATTCTAAACTATGAATCTCACGATGATGATGACTACCAATTCCACTGATGATTAGACATATTGAAGTTGCATTAATTGGCTTTGTGTGTTTTCATGGAAGCAACAAGTTGACAAAGCTAACATTTTTTACCTTACAAAGTGTGCAAATGTCCACTTGTGGAACCCTACTGTTGATTATGCAAGGGCGTGCTTTTTTTCTCCTCTTTTTTCCCCAATCTATGCAGTATTCACTGTAATTTTTTGATAATCCCAAACTCCAGAGTGAAAGATGTGGCTTTTTAACAGTTAGCCTAATGAGTTTATTAGAGCATATGGCTGCCTGCTGTGATTAGACACAAATTTAGTAACAAAAGGTCTGGCATTAAATAATGAGCTGAAGGACAATCAAAAAGCTGGAGAGCAGTCATTAAATCCATATGTAATATGAAACTATTAGCAGTGCAGCTATGACCAGGCATAATTAAATTAAATGTGTGTGTATAAGAATCTAGGGGTACATTGGCTGGATTTTAAAGCTGCACTCAAAGCTCAAGGTGTGCTTTTATCAAGAAATCTCATTCCAAGCTCTAAGTCCCTCTACTGTATTGTACTGTATTGGAAATTCAAATAACAGGGAGAGAATTCAGAAGGACGTCTCTCTTTTCAAATTGCCCTGAGAGCACATATTCCGTTTAACAATTATGAAGGCTGCAGCTTTTTTGTTAAAAGGAGTTTTCTCTGGTGCATTTTCAAATAAGCTGTGGAACTTTGAAGGAGGGGAAAATGGGATCCAGCCAGGATCTCACTCAATGCCAGGAAGGAATTATGAGTTCATAATTGAATTAGGGAGCAGTTTAACCCTGATAGAAGGCCCTTTCTTAAACCAGATTTTGATTCAAAAGAATTGGTGTCCTAAAACTTTGGCTGAAAATGTATGATTTCTAGTCAAAAATAAAACATTTTTACTTGGAAACAGTTCTATAGCATGTCACAAAGAAAAGAAAAGTTTAAAATGCACATTTAAACTCCCACAGGGAAAACATATTTCTTCTTAACTCCTGATAACCCTAAAGCTAGAAATTGTCACCTTGCAGAAGAAGAGATAATGAGGAACAGACACAGTGTAGCAGTGAATACCAATAGCTCCTATCAAATCACTATAACAAATCTGTATGACAATCATATATCTCTGTCTCCAAGTTTTCCCTTTGTTTTGATTTTAGATGGAATAGCTAATCTTCATTTTCTCTGTTTCTTCATAGTTTCACTATTTGCCATAACAACCAAAACCAAACAAAGAAACAAACAAGAAATCTCAGCGAGATGATAATTGATATCCATGTACTTTGTTTTTCACACATAGTTAAGTTATAAAGACAGTTTGTTTAGGCTAAGTGACAGTTCAGGCCTTTCAAGACTAAAAAATAAGAAAAATAGTCTTAACAAGCTTTGAGACTGACCAACAGCAGTTTGCTGTTCTAAACAAAAATGATCAAATCACAGCTTAACAGAAGCTATGCTTTGATAAAAGGAATTATGTTCTGAATTAAAATAGCATTGTTGTCATTGTAGGCTGGGGATGTATCACCCTAACATGGGGTGACACATCATCTAGATTGTCACTGTTGCCAACCAGTCTGTTTTAAAAATTTGGATCAAGTTGCCTCTCAGATATTGCAGAGGGTGAGCTGTCGTGGAATATCTGAGGGGAAATGTCCATTTGTTTTGTTAGTAAAGGGACCACAGTTTTTAATAGTAAACATTCGTGCACACGATGATAACATATTCACAGATAATCCAAAGAGTGACTTTGAATCACTTTCAATTTCACATGAAAAATAGTGAATTTGACAGGGAAATCAATTGTTGACTTTACAGGTTTAAGCTTTTTCTTTATGTGGCTATTCAACTCAATTCCTCATACTTTTTATAAAAGAGTCAGCTGGAGGCATTTTTCACAAATAACTTAAACAAGCAACATACATTCTGTATAAACAGTTACTGAGGTAATATCGGTAAGAAAACAGACCCCACTGGCTTCACGTGAATTTAAAGATGCGTCAAGTCATCTCAAGGGACCATCAGGTCATTGTATTGGACAAAAATCCTGTTAACAGTCACAGGAATGTGTTTGTGTTATGTTTTACAGTACACATACATTTGCCAGACAATGTGTGTGTGTGTATGTGTCTTGCTGGTTACATGTAGAGCGGCGGGCTCTGCTGAATAGGGGAATAGATGAAAAAGCAAGTGGTGCCGCTGCAGGATGATGTGAAAAATGGTCCAATTTGTTGTAGAGCTGAAATCAATGGGAGCACCGGAGGTGCTGGGCTCTGCCAGTGCAGCAACGCTTCTCCCACAGTTGCTGCCTTTTGTCTACTCTTTAGCTCTATACCTTTTTCCATTCTCAGTGTGTTTTGCAGAATCCTTGCTAAATGGGATTCTGTGCTAAAATTCAGTGCACTGGCCTTTTTCTGTTTAATTTTTTTTTTTTTATTCCTTTTCACTTTCATGTTTATGGCATTGTTGGTCTTAGGGGGGAGTCAAGTAAACCAAATTGGAAAATGGAGAAAATATTAGCAATCATTATAATAACAATCACTCCTATTCACAGATGGGCTAAGAAAACAGGTATATTTCCTGTACTGTTACACAGCAGATCTTTTGAGCTAGTAACATCAGGCTTTGGTGTCAGTTTAAGAAAATGAAAGCAAAGCTATCTTTTTACAACTCCTGTATGCACAGATTTTCAACAAGATCACAGAGGTGCTAAAAAAAAAACAGATGTTTTTGCGCACAACCTGAATAGACAAGACATCAGGAATCTGAAACATTGAAGCACCTCAGATCAGCTGATCTCAAAGCCAGGTGCAGACAACTGCCAAATCTCACATAGGGAACATTATTTAAGTAACTATAGCCCACCCGCAGTTGCTATGCATGCAAGCCACTTTGCAACTCACCTTCATTCCAGCTCCATCTTATGTGCTGAGTCTGGCTTTACTGTATGTCTTTTATGTTTAATCTTTTGTAATTGATTGCTGTGCTGTGGCCATGCTGCTGCTCTCTCCACCTTTGGCCTTCCATGTGTGCCCATGGAATGGAAATGAGCCACACCACCAAATATAAATTACTGTAGATGGGCAGTCGGCTTTGGCTTATAGTAATGTTATATGAACTGTAGATTTTAATGAACTCAGATTTTCACAATATGGTGACAGCAAGCTTTTTATTTATTTTATTTTATTTTTCAGTTGGACTAGTGCATGTTTCTTAAGGTTGTGAAAATTTGAGGAAACAGCTGTGTGAGTATAGGGTGAAAGGCAGAGTATATCCAGGACTGGTCACAGGGCTAACAGAGAGAGACACATAACCACACAATCTCACATCCACACCTACAGCCAGTTTAGAATCACCAATTAACCTGCATGTCTTTGGACTGTGGAAGGAAGTCAGAGTACCGATGGTAGAAGAAGAATATTGCCAGCCACTGATCAACATAAACATTAGATATCTAATTAAAAGAAGAGGAGATTAGGCACAAGAGAGTATGAAGGATACATTCTGCACCCGTCTGCAGCAAATGGGGAATTTTATTGCTGGATGTTCTGGCAGGAGTGTGAATCATTCGCACCCTCAGAATTCTCTGCTGAAAATCTGTTCTATCATTTCTTCTGGAAAATACCTTGTGCGCCCCGCTTTGGACACACCCCTGGCTAACGACATCACATATCCACGAGAATCAACATCTAAACACAACATAGGTGAAGCAAATTAAATAAATAAAGAATCTGAAGTTAAGATGTCCTTGTCATTTCAGAAATGCTCTGTACTTTGAAAAATCAAGTACAAATTATTAGGTAACAACAAATATTAATTTAAATGCACTAATTTAAATTCAGTGAGAGAAATATTCTGTTTTCCCAGGAGCCCAACAGAGTTTTTGTTTATTTAATTTCAGAAACAGTTAATTTTACCCCGCAAAAGCAGAACTACCAATTATTTAAATACTGCAGTTCCACAACATGGGATTTCCAATCTTTTTGCATAATAGAAAAAAGCTGTTGAAGTCAAGCTTTCCCCGTGCATCTTCAGGAGCCACCATTTGCTTTACTACTCTTTCTATCTCCTCTTTATCACTGTTTTTCTGCTTTGGAAAAATTAAGAGACCACTGCAGAATTATCAGTTTCTCTTAATTTACTGTTTATAGGTTTGTGTTTAAGTAAAACAAACATTTTTGTATAGGATAACCTTGTCCGTGGCTTGATTCATGTGTCCTTTGCAAAGACGACTCTGTTTGATTCCAGGCTTGCTGAAGCATCTCCAGATCACAATCCTCCACTACATTTCACAGCGGGTCGAGACACTCTGACTTGTTGGCCTTTCCAGGTTCCTGTCTAACTGGTAGATGACCAGGTGTAGCGCAACGCTGAAAACATCAGAGATGATGACCCTACTCCACTCCACTATGGTCCTTAGGGTCTTTTGTAAACTTCAGCCTGGCTCGTCTTTGCTTCTCATTGATAAAGGGCTTTTTTTTTTTTTTTAGCTTTACATGATTGAGCCCTGCCCCTAGGAGCCTGTTTCAAACCATTCTTCCCAAGCACTTCACCCCTGCTGCCATTTGCCAATTTCTTTAGGTCACTTGATGTCAGTGCAGAGTCTTTTTCACCCTCTGCCGGTCTGTACTTTTGTTGCCCCTGATGTCTGCTGCTTGAGCATGTTCTTATGCGCCACCATCTTAGAAATTTTGAGGATGGAAGCAATCTGATCTTTTGCTCACTCAGAACTTTTCTTTTCAACTCTTTTGGTATGGTCAATATGTCTTTTTTTTTTTTTTTTAATTCAAATTACTTCTGATGTACTGCTAGCACTGTTTTTGCCACCCAGCTGTTCCTGTTGCAAGAAGATAGGGATGAGAACAGCTGTGATTTTTTTTAGTTTTCCTTGTTAAAGAAGATTTGGTTCATGCAATCACCTAATTAGTACCTCATTAAATAGAGTAAGCTGTGCTTGTGTTGGAATTCAACAGACCCTGGAATGGAGTGGCTGTCATACATGTAGAGATGCTGATTTCAGAAAAATTTTCAGGGGTCTCATAATTTTTTTGCAGAGCTATATGTGTGAATGTCACCAAGTAACTTAGTGTATGTTTTGTTCGTGACTGGATTCAGCATTCCATTAAAATGATTTTACAACATGTCTTAAATGACTACGTGACCACCCCAAACACTGCTAATGAGGTCCGATGATATTCTGCCATACAGCTTTTTTTCTGTAAATACAGGCTTAGGTGAGAAATGATTGGCTGTTGAAAAAACACATGCTTGACCTTCTCCACCCTTCTTGGTGGGTTGCTGCAGTTTGCAAAGTGATGTGAATCAAATCAAGACCAAACAGTGGCCATTAGTAATAGACACTATTACTGTATACTGACATCCTCATTTCTGTTCAGGGAAAGAAATGAGAAATCATTAGAATGGCTTATTTAACTGAATGGAAGGAGACATTTCTAAGACAGCTTCCGTGTTATGTTTTGTTTTGGGGATGGACTTGTTTATAACACCTGGAGAGATTCTTTTATCACTCAAAACTTCTGATAGATTTACAGTAGTGTTGGTTTCATAGTTTTATGATCAAGGCTTACAAACATGCTTAGCTGCATCGTCTTTATTGGCCCCATCTGTGCTATATTCTAAAATAACCCATTGCTGCAGCCTGTGTTTTCCAACAGCCAGTGATTCATGTGTTTAGGGAGCCATGCTAAACTCTGGGCTCTAAAGGCTTCACCTGAGATCTGCAAATCAGCCTGAACACATTGCAGTTCCTTGGCCAGGATTGCGAGATGATGAACGATGCTATGAAAGAAGAATAAATATCATAGTGGGGAGGGAAGGTGAGGTAGACTGAACATTTTGCCATTTATCCTGGTCATCATGAGACTGCCTGTGATGAGAGGACAAAATAATGATAAAAAATTAAATTTACAGAGACGAAGTTGAGCAACAGACAGAAAATAGCAGAAAACAGAGCAGCAGATGATTCTCTGGCTGGCAGAGGAATGGCGATGACAAGCAGCCTCATTACTCTCATTTAAATGTCAGTGGCTGAACCTCAGCTCATTTGTTTTGCGCCCATTTAAAATGCTGTCCCATGGGCTCTGATCTCTTTGCCTCCACTGCTTTAATTGAATCAGATGATAAACAGCAGAAGTGTGTTAATTTGCAAGTGTGAGTGTGTCTGAGTGTGTGTGTGTGTGTGTGTGTGTGTGTGTGTGGGGGGGTGACAGGGAAAGATAAAGATGATGTACTGAAGCTGTCTGCAAGTGTGTTTGTGTCTCTTTTGTGTTTGGGTGCAAAGTGTGTGTCTTTATACACAACACTGCCATTTTCACTGCCAGTCTCACTGCATGGTGATTCAGTGTGCAAATACAGTCAGATCCAGAAGTATTTGGACAGTAATACATTTTTTTGTAAGTTTGCCTCTTTGCACCACCACAGTAGATTTCAATTCAAGCAATCAATCTTCAAAGGGGATTAACAAAAACATTACATTAACAATTTAGGAATTACAGTCTTTTTTTATATAATGTATAGCCCTCATTTTCAGAGGCTCAAAAGTAATTGGGCAATCGATTGAAAAGCAGTTTCGGGTGAGACTAGTTTCCTTATTATACTGTATCATGACAAATGAAGTTGCCCAAACATCTGGAGTTGATTCACAGTGTTGAACATGCATTGTGTAGCTGTTCACTGGAACTCTCAATATAAGCTCCAAAGAGCTGTTGATGCAAGTGAAGAATACCATCATTAGGCTGAAAAACCAAAGTAAACATATCAGAGAGATGAGAAAAGCTTTAGATCAACAGTCAGGGACATTCTTAAAAAGAATGAATACACCGGCCAGCTCAGTATACACCAAAAGGCCTGAAAGACCAAAGTGTACAACTAAAGTGGATGTCAAGAACCATGGCAAGAAGATCTCATACCAGAGAAAAGTATGGAGAAGGAGAGAAACAGGTCATAATCTGAAGCACACCACATCATCTGTCAGATATGGTGGAGGCTATGTTAGGCATGGGGATATATGGCTGCCAGTGGAACTGGATCACTAGAGTTTACTGATGTAGCAGAAGAAATGGCAGGGTGAACTTTGAAGTGTACAAGACTATACCTTCAGATTCAGCCAGATAATGCAAAACTGATAGGACAGTTCTTCACAGTGCAAATAGATAATGATCCAAAGCAACCCAAGTTTCTCAAGGCAAAGAAATATAATATTCTTCGATGACAAAGTTATTCACCTGAACTCAAGACAACAAAGCATGCTTTTCAGTTACTGAAGTCAAAACTGAGAGACAGAGAGAGAGAAAGACCTACAAACAAGCAACAACTGAAGGTGGCTGGTGTAAAGACCTAGCAGAGCATCTAAAGGAAGGAAATAGCATTTTGTGATGTTCATTGGTTCTAGGTAGTCACTTACTGACAATGGTTTTCATCCAAGTATTAAATAGCAATCCTTTAAACTTAAGTTAGTTGATCCAATTACTTTTCAGCCCCTAGAACTGGGGACTATATCTAAAAAAGGGCTATAATTCCAAAGTTAATAGTTAACAATTAATGCAATACTTTTGTTAAAACCCTGAACTGAAGCTGAAAGTCTGCATTTTAGTCGCATAGTGGTTAATTTATTGTTTGTGACCAGATTAAGTGCAGTACTGGGTCTGATGGTTGTTTGGATGAGTGGTTTTTATAATTTGGCTAAAAGTTGTTTTCTAGATTTCTGCTTGTTCAACTCTGTATGTAAGTATATCACACAGTGTGTAGACACAGTTTTGCAGACTGGTAAACTGCTGCACATCTTTACTTCCAGTCTCATTGTACATCCTGTATAATGACAATAAAGGCATTCTATTCTATTCTATTCTATTCTATTCTATTCTATTCTATTCTATTCTATTCTATTCTACTTCTGAGAAACTGTGCTTAAAAAAATAAAATATTGATTTATGAGATTTGCAGATGATTGAATTCTGTTTTTAATTACATTTTACACAGCTTCCCACTTTCTTTGGAATTGGAATTGTATTTCTGATCTTTGGTTTCCTCTCCCAAATTAGCTTGGATGATCAGTTCTTGTGACCACTAGAAACCACAATCTGCCCATTCTATACAGTTATGTTCTTAACAGATGGAGATCTCACTACAGAGATTAGTTGAATCAAGTGTATAATTGATTCTGATTCTTTATTAACTCTGCTTTTGGGGCACACTCTTCTCTACCATCTTTGCCTACCATTACTATGGTTACAGTTGGTATTGTCATCCATCACAAGGTTAGTGTAAAAGACCCTCTGCTCTTCAGACATTCAATGGACAGACTCTGTAAATCAAGTCAAATTTCCAAAATCAGAGGATGATTTGTTCACATGTTTAATAAATACTCTTCAAGTGTGGATTTTAGAGGAGCTGCTGACTCTCTGGAAGATGTTGTTAGAGAGAAAATTCCTTAGCAAACATTCAATTTGCTAAGGAATTTCAGAGATAAATGGATTAGCATTAATCCTGAGTCATTCCCAAACTGAAGATATTTGACTATAAGTAACTTTAACATTGTGCTTGTGAGTAAAAATTTGCATGACACTGAAGTTTCAAAAAAATGCAGTCCAAAACTAAAGAATGACATCATAAGGACTATAACCACCTTTCACCCACACACTCTTGATTTCATACATGGGTCACTTACAAATAATTATTTGTTAATTTCTCTGTATTTATTTGTGGCATGGTGGCTAGTACTGTCATCTCACAGCAAGAAGGTCCTGGGTTTGACATCACCAGCTGACTGGTGCCTTTCTGCATAGTTTAAATGTTCTTCCTGGGTACTGTGACTTCCTCTCACAGTCCAAGACATGCACATTAACTTAGCTGGTGATTGTAAACTGGCCATAGCTGTGAATGGTTGTCTATCTCTCTCTATTAGCCTTGGAACAGATTTGTATCCTGTCCAGGGTGTACCCTGTTTCTTGTCCTGTGACAAATGGGAAAGGCTCCACTCTCCGTGATCTCTAATTGGACAAGAAGAAAATTGATGAATGGAAATATTTTACTCATGTTGTGACATAATATATGCTTCTATATAATTAGTCTATTGCATTTTATTGGAAAATACCATGTAAGTTGTGTGAGGTGTACATCAATATCTTTCCAACATTTGGTTACATTTCTTACATTAACTGTCATACATATGAGGCTATAGCAGCAAAATGTATGTTAAATACAGTATCAGAATTTTGAAAAAAAATGACAAAATATTATGAAAATTAGAGAGTTGGAACATAGAAAAAATAAAACCCAATTACATTTTAATGTGGATCCTAGTTGTTTGGGGGAAATATACCGATATTTATGATGGCCTCGGTTGCAGATTTGCATATCATAGTAAAGACTGGCCTTGGCAGAGCTCTTCTAGTGCCCTCCTAGAATGTGAATTCAACATCTCATTTATAAGACTGTATTGTTTCTGTATACTTTAGTTAGACTTTAATGCAGACACCACTAAGTATAGCAGGATGAAAACACAATGAAAACACATAACTTTACCCTGTATGCTACAAATCAATTTTTCAAAATGAAAACTCACTCTTGTCTAAGTGTGTAAATCACATTTAGAAGTGTCAGTCAAAATGGCAAACATGTTGCAAATCAGGAACACTGCCTACCACTCAGAGTTGTGTCAAATCTGCCTTTTCGTGAGGAGGAGAAATGTCATTCTGACATTTCATACCACTGGAGACACTGAAGATGTCTACCTTGCCTTGAAGTGTCAGATACAAACTGAATACCTACTTTCATAAAACAACTGTTTAATAGGAGTACATTAGATAATGCTCATCTCTTTTTTCTTATCAGATCAAAGGACTAGTGCTATGTCCTGCCTTAGAGAAGTGCCTTAGGTAAATACAGATCTGATTCAGCCTGCTAAAATAAATCACCTGTTTATTTGATGGATTTTGCTTTCGAGCATTTTTATGGATGAATGAAACAGAGTTCAGTTCAGTTATCCTCATGCATATCCAGTGTGAAAGGATCAATTATCACTATCCATGGCCTTACTATTCTGCATGAGCATCTTCTGCCAACAAGGGAAAAAAAAACACCAAAAAACACCATTTGAAAAATACTCTCTGATTCACTTTGCCCACCATGATCACCTACTATGTCAATGCAGCTGTGTGAACAAAGCAGCAGGCAATTTGTGTGAGACGTGATCTCCTTCAGACCTTGTTTGTTTATGCTCATTTGATTCTGAATCGCTCCGTCAGTCTCCAGCCCCATCGTCATGTTTTATTGATGATAGGAATAAATAAGCAAATTAATAATGAAACAAAAGTATGCTTTTTTTTTTTTTTTAATGCATCGGTGCATCAAGGCCTTGTGCTTCTTGTGTGAACGTGTATGTTGGAGGAGTAATGTGATATGCTGTGTGAACAAGGATAGAACGGTGACAGCATATTGAATGGAGATGAATGGATGCCATGAGGATGACTGGCAGTGCTAACAATGGAGCAAAGCTAGACAGCCCTCTGATCCTTTGCATCTCACAGCTCAAACACAAGCTGCTCCCTGACAGCCACACAAATCAATAATTCAGAGCAATCAGCTACCCCACATTTCACATTCCTGTTAATTGCCTCCTATGGTTGATTTTAAATGTACCCCCCCAAAAAAGTTGATTTAACAGATTTCAATAATTCCTAATCTGTAGATAAAGTTATTTGAGAAGTATTTGCTTTGTTTAGTCAGGATAAACTAATATCTAATAAGATGTGGCTTAATCACGTGCTGCTTTGAGGTAACATTGGTGCTTTTTGTTTCTGCCAATGTTCATATTAATTTTCACTTTTTCTGTCTTACATAATGTACAGTGTTTATCATGTGGCACATAAAGCCATCATCTCCAATGTAATTCAGGTACTACACATAAAATAATGTGCTTTTATTAAAAACCTTAACATATATTAATAAAAACAGACAGTTAGTTCAGTCTAATGACTGAAGCCTACTCTAAAGGTGTACATGATTAGATAAAAAACTTATTGATCTTGTTTGTCATGACTAGAAATATAATTATCATCATTCTTATTTTATTAATGTACACAGTCAGTTAATTGTTGGGTGTTACACAAGACAAATGACATCCCAGTGAACCAGTCAGGTTCTGTAGGATTTTGATATGGAAAGTATAATCAGCCCTACAGGTGACCTGTCCAGGATGTACTTTCACCCTGTGACCATTGGTGGTCTTCTAGCCTTCAGCTTTTCATGCAGGGTCCTACAACATAATTCTGCCACCAAATATATTACTGTAGATGAAAGTAACAACTGGTGCTGACTAGTGTGCCTGACTGAAAGGCTGTCAGAGCAAAGTGGCATATGAAAAGTAGAGTAATGCACAACCACGTTCAAGGGGTGGCTGTGGCTCAGAAGGAAGAGCAGGTCATCTACTAAATAGGAGGTTGGTGGTTTGATTACTGGATGCTCCAGGCTGCATGTCAAAGTATCCTTGGGCAAGATACCAAACCCCAAGTTGCTCTCTGATGCAACTGCCGGTGTGTGGATACTAGATAGAAGACACTCAAACTACTGTGACATCATGTGTACAGTAATCCCTCGCTACTTCGCGGACTCGCTGTTTCGCGGGTTTTCAATCAATATTAGTGTAAAACATTTATTGCGGTATTTTCACTGTTTCACTGGTTTTTGCGGTACTCGTTCTTCACATGCGTGTTGTACAGTAATGTATATATTTGGTGTATAAGTGTGTGGGAAGGGTTTATAAAAACTTAAAATAGTGTATAACTACTAAAATAATGTCCGTACTTTGCGGATTTTCACTTATCGTGGGTGGTCCTGGAACGTAACACCCGCGATAAGTGAGGGATTACTGTACAGTGTTTCAATGGCATTTAAAATGACTAAAGAATGTTAAGTATACTGTTTTCTTACTTTTACACTAGTTGACAAGTCAGAATTTTTTTCCTGCCTTTTGATCATGTAGGAAATATGTTACCAGGAATACTCCAACTTTATAGTGATAAAGGGAAAAATGGTATTAGATGAGAGATTCCATCAGTTACTGTAAATAGAAGATGTTGATAATGTGTAATAAGAGGCATGGAATTCCTATTGAAACAGTAAAATAAATAAATAAATGTGAGTAATGCTCATTAATTTAGCGTAGGCAGTTTTTATGATATGGTTTATCTTTTTTTTTTTTTAAGAGAAATTAACTTACAAAATGTGCAGTGGCTTAACCGCTAAAGCCTTAAGCTATTATTTGAAATTTAGTCAGTAACAGCTGCAAAACTGCAAGGCTAACAGGAACAATACTGGAAACACTTAAATAGAATATAATTATCCTTAGCACCAATCCATTTCATAACCTTTAGCAAAACTTGAAGTTTTTACTCAGTTCTAAAATAAAGAGTAAATAACAGCCTTAAACTGCAATGATCAGTCAGTGACACTGGTGCTATGTTATTGAAACTGTTCTAAACGTTCTCAATAAATGAAGCATAACAAATGCTATAGCCATTATACTCATTATCCATAGTATTACTGGGAAATCTGCTCAGTGAACATGTCACAGCTTGGCAAGCTGAAAAAAGGCATTGTCTGTGGTTTTATAACTGAAGACAGTCAC
>JASGAU010401907.1:0-13056 GCA_030220045.1 Australoheros facetus
TTTTTGCAGCAGTTGTCCATCCTGAGAACCTGACTGACAATGTTACAAGAGCCTTTTCTGTACAGTTCACTGATAAATGGGTTTACTCTTCACCACAGGTTCTGCTATCAGTTTCACATCACACTTCCTGCTCTCTCTGTGTTGTTTCCAAAAGAGCGCAAAGAGAAAAATATACAAAAATACAGGGAAAAGCCTTCCATTTATGTATACCCAGCCAGAGATAGCAGTAAACAAGGTAATGAGTCATTCAGAAGAGGTTTTTTTTTTACACAGTGGCTGTGTTTTCTTTTCTTTTTTCTTTCCCATCAAGAATGTACTTACAGATGTCATCTTCAGCTAGCACTAATTGAACCTGTCAGCACAGCTTAACGCTTTCCATATACAGTATGAACACACACCACAAACTCTATTCAAGATCACTATCTAATAAAAATAAGACATGCTGTTGCTGCATGCAGACAGCTGCTATCGGATGACAAACTGAAACTAAAAAAAGAAAGAAAGAAAAAAATGACTATTTTGATCCATAAAATACAATAAAGACTAAATTCACTACATATTAGTGGGTGCAACAACAAGAGTTATAAGTAATGGACTTAATCTTGTGAGAAGAAATAATCAAATCCTCCTACCAACCCCCACCGTGCTTTTTCCCCTCCTAATAAAAAGTTTAACATACAGCATGAGCTCAGCAGTTACCATTCTGGTCTCATGGGAACATATCCAACATCTTTCAGTGGGGAACCACAGCATGCTGAATGCTACTGCATGTGAACTGGGTAAAAGAATGAATCCCAGTTAATTAATTACATCAAGTTTTCTGAAATAATGTGTTTAAAATGTGCAAATGAGTCATTATCTGGCTAAATATGTGCCAATTATACTTTTTTAAGAACAAGTATAATTGCATATGAAAATTATGTCTCACAGCTGTAACCGTAAAAAATTCTTCAGTTACTAACATCAACAAAATTCTTCTTTGTAATGCAAGTTGCGTGACATTTTATATTTAAATAGGCAAATGAGGTAAAGTCTTTTTTGCGTGCTCATTTGAATAAATACCCAACATATTAAAGTGTAGTACAATGTACACCTACATTTGCCTTCTGCTAGTCTGAGAGAAAAAAAAAAAAAAGATGCAATGGAAGTCAAAAATATCAACATTTACCAGCATGACAAAGAACATGTAACATCTTGCACTAAATTCTAAAAAAGTAAAACAACAATGCACACAGGGATGGGACTGCTGTCTGTTGGGGCTGGGTGGAGTCTTACGAAGGTAGTGATCATAATCTCTAAAAAAATAAAAATGTAAAAAAAAAACTCAAGGAATTTCAAGCGTCGCCTATCACAAGAAAAACAATTCTTCCAGTGTTGCCAAAGAAACCACTCACATGCATGTCAAACATAAGGTGATGAGACAGTTACGGTGACTTACTATAAAGAAAATGTTTTCAAACTTTGTTTCTGGTTAAACAAAAGTGATATAAAACCTTAATTAGGGAGATTTAGATGTAGTCAGATTTTGACATCTTTAAAACAAAAAAAAACAGGCAGACTGTTTTTCTAAGTTAAGTTGAGCATCTCTTGGGGTTTATAGCCAATATATAGTCATGAATTGGTGCTCTAGTTAGTTGATACTTAATATTCTTCTTTATTTCTTGGAAAGACAGTTAAAAAAAAGGGGCTTTTTCAGAGGGTCAGTCTATGCCTCTAGAGGAGACAGACAGCTGGCCTAGTTTGGGGAAATTACTTGTTTTTCTGGTAAGGTATTTGCCTTCCTTTCTGTACTTTTAATGCTAGTCACTTCCTGATTACATAACTGGAATGACAACTACCACAGTAAGAGGAAAGAGGACATGCCTGACACAGCAAAGAAAGCTTTGTCTGTGTTCTCTGCATAATGTTGTTAAAAAAAAAAAAAAAAAAAAATGGTTTTGATATTCGGGTATTCGGGCATGTGATGTTTGATTTGCACTGAAGTGTTTTAACAGCTCATTGTGATCACAGTGAGCATCAGCATACATATGTTTGAAGCCATTGTTAAAATAAGATGGCAGGCAGCTCCGCCTGAAGAACGAAACGAGTGGACACATTGTCTGTCTGCAATGAGGGTAATCATACAGGTCTTACAGCTGCCTTTCATTGGCCAGTGTTTGTTGTGACTGAGCTACAATGACGAGCTCTGGGTGGTAAAAATAGAAAAAGGAAACAGCAGAAACAAGCAGCAAAATGAGGTTTCTCTACTGAGCAGTCCAGAAGGCTCTCATTGATAGAAAATGAGCTTCTTTGCTGTGTTGGGAGATGTGAATGATAGCACTAGAATTGGTGACATTTTCAGAATAGCTGCCATTACAAACTGAATTTTAGTTTAGTGAGGCTGTGATTAATGCACTGAACTAAAAGCCATCTAAATATTGCATGTTAACAAGCATGCCAACATGGTCTAATTAGCAATAAACAAAGTACAGGTAAGGCTGACAGGAATCTTAATGGTTTAGCTGGTAATTAGTTGCAAAACTAAATACATTTGGTAAAAATGTGTGTACAGGACTTTGGTGCACACACATATAAATATATTTATTTCAATGTGTGTGTGTGTGTGTGTGTGTGTGTGTGTGTGTGTACACACCAAAGTGGTGGATCAACTACGCTACAGACAAGCACTGCCATCCCTAGAGCCATGCTGCTGGCATGGGTGACACCAAACCTCCCAATGGTATCAACACACGTCTCCTAGTCTTTCTAAAGCTGCTCGCTCCTCCTTACAGAGGTATGCATAGATACTGCCAAACAAGAGAAGACTCCCAGTGTGGGAATTCCTCGGGAATAACAGTTACTCAGAGAACACATTTGGGCCTCTTTTTTTCTTGCTGACTGTTACTGTACCAGGGTCCGGGACCTTGCTCCACAGGGGGGAGGGATGGCTAGACAGTTTAATTTCCAAGCATAGGCTATTTAAATCCCATTTTCTCTTTACTAAAATGACCTTTGCAGATCTTAGAATCCGTCTTGCTTAAGGCAGCTGCATTCCTTAAATTTCTCACTGCACTTAAATGACATCTTAAATCCTGCATCCTCCATAAACCCCACTTTACATTATTAACAGCTGTCATATTCCATTAATTTCACTGGGGTAATCACCGGCTTCTCAGTAACCTTTGTGCAAGTCTACCACAACGGGACTAAAATAGTGTTCAGACACTGTGACAGCACAGAATGAGATGGTGACAGGTTCCCCCCCCCCAGCAAAATCATCCAGAATACTCCAGTGAGATTTACAGATGGAGCGCACTAAAGGTCAGTGTTACAATGTCCCAATCTCAAGAGTCTGGCTTTATCAGCTGGCAAAGTCATACAGTCCATGAGTCATCAGTATTGATTTGCTGCCACTGATCTTCATGACTCGAACATGCCCCTGGAGATGAAGGTCAAGCACAATCACATGATCCTGCAGAGAGTCAAAACGGAGTTCAATGTCTGCATGCTGAAGTATTTTGGAGATCCAGCCAACAGGGAGTGAAATTTAACACAAAATTTGGTACAGGAAGGGTACTGAGAGTGTCCCCCTATCAAGGCTCTACTAAGACTACTATGCCCCACAACTGTCCTACCTACTCTGCTCCGCCTGGGGCTTAACCCTCTGGGTCAGTCTTAAACCATTATTCATTCCAAGTAGCCTATGCGTGACGTTTCGCCGTGTTTGTCTATGCATATCAAATCCGGCTTCAAGATCCGTGAGTGACCTTTCAGCGCGTTCAAACAATATCCAGTAAGTTTAAAAGTTTTAAATTTAAAAAAAAAGAAGCTTTTCACAAGTGTACAGAACCACGAAAATGTTTGTAATTTACAGCGTCTCATCTGCAGACCTCTAGATCTCTCCCACCACTGACAGTTATACACTCCTTCACACAAAAGTGGGAAAAAAAACTGCTGTGGAGTTTAAGATATATGTGCTGTTTGTTTGCTGAACATAACACATAATGACGGTGGCTGCCGTGGCCAGTTTTAGATCCACCAATTGCCATTTTCGCTTGTTCACCAACATGAATGAAAGGAGAGAGTCGGTTCCAAAGTAAGTAGCAGCTTTGCTCAGCTGTGTGCAAAATAATGTAGCTCCACGCACTTTGGGTCTGAGTCAGCATTACTTTTTATCACATTTCTAACTTTTCTAAAGACAAATTGAGTAAACAAAGCTTGACAGAAATCAGTTAAGTTTGACAGAAGCAACGTGAGATGCTGTTGTGTCTTACTTTTCCTGCGTGGCGTGCTCCTTTATGGCTCCCAGCGCGGAGAGGCTGTTGCTGCCCTGCAGCAGCCTGCAGGTTGCCAGGTGCCGCTGGTACTGCTCCTTCAAACAGGCGTTCTCCGTGCATAAGTCGGACACTTGCTGCTCCAGCTCCTCTATCCTTCCCCTCTGCCTTTCCAGCAACTCCTGCTGGGTCTCGATTATTTTATTAAGCTCCTTCAAATACTCCGCAGCCCTAGTAGGGTTCTCCGTTGGGCTTTCCATGTCGCACCAACTGCCTTTTTTTTTTTTTTTCCTTTCTTTGCGCTGTGGTTCCCTGTCGTAACGCCGAAGCCGGGGAGATGGTCCTCTGTAGTCCAGGCTGGGGCTTTAAGCGCAACAATTCAGCGCGTTGCGCCTTTTACGCCTCGTCATTGTTTTTAAAACGATGTGGGTGATAAAATCCGAATCAGAAATACTCCCCGGGTACACGCGTTTCCAAGTCCCACTGCACAAAACTAGAGACTACTCACCTATCAGGCTGGAAACGTCAAGCGGGCATCAAAATATCAATCAACCCAATGTGACAGACTTCATCGTGAGGATCGCGGCTGGTTCTCTCTTAAGTCTGCTTGTTCCTCCCGTTGGCAACGCGGTATGACATTTTCTGTTAGGTGCCTCTCGCTCCATGCTGTTCCCGTGACTTTTCGTAAACAGACGCTGGCCGACGGAGTAGGCGGGGTTTTCAAGTTTTATGAATCTGCTGCTCGCAGGCAGAGGTAATTACTTTTCTGCTAATGCAGGGAGGTAAATGAATGTTGAGTTTGTCGGGAGCTCCGTTTTTCCCACCCTTTCCCATTTCGGCAGATTTATTTCCAGCGCACGTCCTCTTCTGCAGGCAGACACACGCATCATCTGTTCTCTCTGACAAGCATTCATATTGCAAAGAGACGCACGCATTTTGATCAATTTTTGATTAGGCAGAACTTTGTTGCGCGGTATTCCGTCTGTGTTTAACGCTGTAACACAGTCTGGTAGACACACAGTGGTGCTGCGCCTTCCCTGCAGAGTTGTTTACTATGCTGTCTGTGTATTGCCATTTCACCAGTAGGCTGTATCCTCTTTAATGAAATGATCGCGTTAGCAGCATCATATATGAGAAATAGCTGATGTGTTCTGTGCATTTTTTTTGGGGGGGGGGGGCATTAAACCGGCGGTGTCCCAGAGTAGGCCACCAACATGCGCAAACTGCAGCACCGGACTCCATGTCTGATCATCTCATTTGTTCCTCACATGCTGCTTTGAAAATGCAGACGTTCAGAAGTCTTCAAATTGAATTCAGTTTGGCATGTCACATTAAGACGACTATCACTACAACTTAGAAAAATAAGCTGCAATGTAGGAGAAAGAAAATCCTATCCTATATATACTGCAGTAATGATCACAGTTTCAAATAATAGCCAGTATATGTGCAAATTATCCCTATGAACCAAAAGCTTGGGCTCCAGCCTGCTGTAGAGTTTTTTTCCCCCCTTCTACTATTGGCTCCTTATGATGTAAATGAATGAATATTCTTAATATAGTCATCTCAGGCACAAAGCTCAGAAGAAAGTTGGCTTAAGGCAAGAGGGAGGGGGGAAATGACTTGATTTAGACAGAGAATAAACTTAGGGCCTGCAAGAGGATAAATAAGATTTATTTTGAACTGCAAATCAACTATGTGCAAAGCCACCCTAGAAGAGTCCAAGAATAAATATGGAGTTCGAAATGAGCACAATAGGTGTCCTGCAGGATGTGGTTTTCAGACATCTGTGTAGAAACTGAGAAGAAAATGTCAGTTTGTTCTTGTAACCATTCCCCCAATGCTGGGTTTAAAAAAAAAAAAAAAAAAATCAAAGCAACATGCACACTCACACTTGACTTGTCAAAAACTCTGCTGCTCTAACTCCCTCATAACTCCTCATTTTCTTTTGATCAATTTTTCAAAGCTCAGTTGAGACGCTGCATTCGTGGATACAGTTACAGTGCAAATAGAGAGTGCTTCATCCATGAAACTGAGGGATTTACCTTCATGCTGCACCACCTGACAGCTACACTTGGATCAACTGAGATGACTTGTTATAATGTAAAGATAGAGCGGCAGCTAACCAGAAGCAGTGTGACGTGGTTTAAGGACATGCAGTACAGATGGAGTGCATTAGGTTTTTCTCTGTGGCTTCCTTATCCACATGGCAGGAGGCCAAGGAGAGGTGCACAAGCCTTGAAATGCCACCCAGAAGGATATATAGTACACAGCAATCAACAGCTGAATGTCGCAGTCTAATGTCACATGTCAGCACTGCGTAATGCCATGCTTTATTTCTTACTTCTGAAGCATTTGTCTTTTGTGGCACATAATGCCATCAGGTAAAAATGTATCTTACCAAAACTACCACCCCACTATCCCCATTTCAAATACACCTCAATCAGTGTCGTTTGGACAAATTAAATAGCCTTTTAGCAAGTCACTGAAGCCCATCCAGCAATGATGAAGCTGCTCTTCAAGGGACCCTGTGTTTTAAAGGCAGAAAGAGGGGATAAATAGAATGCCACAAAAATCCCAACATAAAATTTGATTCCTTTAAACTTAAACTCCACAGTTACACTATCAAACCAGACAGCTCACTTAGCCATACCTTCAGCCCCAAGTTGAATGTACTGGAGCAACTGGCTTGTGGATAAGGAAAAGCCAGCAACCACAGGGTATTAACCACTTCAAAAATACTGTCTGTCAGTATTACGCTCTTGGGCTGGCTCCTTTCTTCCTCTGGCTGACCAGTCATTTGCTGTTGCCAATGTGGGTGGCAGCCAGAGGGATTTATCTTCTGAAATCGCTCATACAGTATATTTGCACCTAAACAAACCCAACCCGAAGCCTCTTGGTTCAGCCCTGCAAAACATTTGCCAGCTGTGATGAAAAAATGCCCCAATAATCTCACCAGCAGAGTGGAAAACAATTTTTTCCCTCTCAGAGAATACTAAATAGTCTCTGCTGATCCAGGAACCATCTCATAAAGATGTGCATTTGTGTGATGGATCTGAAATGACACACAAGAGGAAGCACAGTAGGTGTTAGAGCATTTTACTCACTCATCTCATATCGCACGAAATATATAATTAAAATCATAAATACATGAATCAAATGGGGAGTTTCCTGAATAGTGCTTCTGCAACAGTTCAAAAAAGTAATAATACAGAGGGAGTTGATTAGCCTGAGCGATTTTATATGAATGCTGAAAATTGAACTTCAGCACTTCTCTCGTCATACTGCCACGGTATTGCTTAGGAAACCCATCGCCAGTGTACTTAAAACCATTGCAGCTCTAATACAGATGTGCAAAAAGACAGTTATCTACTAAGTCTTTCATTGGGTTCATCAGCCTCTGATGTCCCCTAAAAACAGAGACCTTAATACACAGCCTGAAAAACATGTGGGAGCAGCCTTATCATTCTTGTCAGGTCTCATTCAGTACCACATCATTGATCCTCTCCACCTCCAGCAAAGTGACACATCTGGAACAGTGGCAGTTTCACTTCAGCCCAGACACAACAGGCCGATAGGCAGTTTTTCCACAACCTATGTTCCTTAGAGAAAATAAAGTTATTGTCATTTAAGCATGGACGGCTGCCTCTATAAGCTATAAATATACTGTAAGGCCACATTTAAAGCCCACATCCAAATACCCGTTGATGGAAGTCATTTGAAAATGTTCACTTCCACTTTTGAATCTCAATGAATTTTAACTGAAGCAGACAGTAAAATAACATATGGTACCAGGGCCTCCTGGAAGCAGCTATTGAAGTGGTAAGGCAGTCAAAGGTTGGTGGGTTTGCTTACACAACACAGCACACCGGTTAAATGTTTCCTTTTTCTTAGGCCAGCCAACATCTTAAGAATACCCACGAGCCCTTGTTGTGGCCATAGCAGCTGGTGTTCCTGAGCTTTCTCATAAACAGCTCTCAGGCATGAGTTGAGGCTTTGTCTGTCTAACACCCCCTCTGAGAAATAAGGAGCGTGTGGGAAATAATGCAAAGACTATAGCTGGAGCTGAATAAGTCCCACTCAGGATTATTCTCCTTCTGCAGCAGGAATGTTGGTGGGGTTTATGTCTCATAATATAGTTTCCACTGACCCCTGGGACTACCCTTACAACAACAACACTGGAGCTGAAATGATTTAATTAATAGATCATCAGAAAAATAAAACTTTATTCTTTCAGCTGCTCCCTTTAGGGGTCGTGGATCATCTGCCTCCATCTCGCCCTATCTCCAGCATCCTCCTCGGCCTCACCAACCCTCTGGATGTCTTCCTTCACTACATCCATGAATCTTCTCTGTGATCTTTTCCTTCTGCCTGCCAGCTCCATATTCAACATCCTTTGTCCAGTATATTCAATAGATCACAAAAATAATCTGCAATTATGATAATCAGTGTTGGTGAACCAATTATTAGAAATGTTGTGTTTTCTGTTCTACTGCTCAAAAAATTTAAGGAAAACTTTGAAAACATCAGATCTCATGCTGAATATCTATGCTATGATATGGACAGGGTAATGTGTCAGGGACAAAAAAGTTGCCACATCGTTTGATGGAATTGAAAATTATCAACCTGTAGAGGGCTGAATTCAAAGAAACTCTGAAAATCAAAGTGAAAAAAAATGATGCCTGCCCAGACCATTACTGACCCACCACCAAACTGGTCATGCTGAACAATGTCACAGGCAGCATAAAGTTCTCCACGGCTTCTCCAGACCCTTTCACATCTGTCACATGTGCTCAGTGTGAACCTGCTCTCATATGTGGACAGCACAGGGTGCCACTGGTGGAGCTGGCAATTCTGGTATTCTATGGCAAATGCCAATCAGGCTCCACGGTGCTGGGTAGTGACTGCAAAACCCACTAGAGGACGCCGGGCCCTCAGGCCACCCTCATGAAGTTTACTTCTGATTGTTTGGTCAGAGACACACCAGTGGCCCATGGAGGTCATCTGTATTGTTGTGCAAAATTAGTTACCCTTGACAGAAATTGTATCTGCATCCTCGAGAGCGTGCGGAGGAGGCGGAGCAGGAGGACTTGCTTCCTTGCTCTGCTGTCCTGCTGATGGGTTAGTGATTTTCTACAGCCCTGTCCAGGTCTCTTAGATTAACTACCCGTTTCTTGGAATCTCCTCCATCCTTTTGACACTGTGATGGGAGACACAGCAAGCCTTTTGTCAATGGCACATGTTGATGTGCCATTGTGGGGGAGCTGGACTTCCTGTGTAACCTCTGTAGGGTCCTGGCATCGCCTCATGCCATCAGTAGTGACACTGACCCTAACCAAATGTAAAAATAGGGAAAAAACAGAAAAGATGAGGAGAAAATGTCAGTGACCTTCACTTGTAAAACGATTCCTATTTTGGGGGGGCTGCCTCATTGTTGCCCCTTTAGTGCACCTGCTGTTAATTTCACCAGAGCAGCTGAAATTGATTAGCAACCCCCTCTGCTACTTAACTGACCAGATCAATATCGCAGACATTTAATTGACTTGATGCTATACAGATTAAAAACCGTTCCTTTAATTTTTTTGAGCAGTGTTTATGAATTGTATACTTTTTCTTGCTATATAGTATCAATAAGGTTTTACTTTTTGACATTTCTTACACTAGGCATTTAATCAAAACTGAGGTCATGATTTTTAGCTGCAGTCCTAAATAAGATGAAGCCTTGAATTACTATAAAAGTGCACATGTTGACAAAGTGAAAATCCCCATGAGCTACTCTGTGGGCTGTAGCACGTGTGTGTGTGTGTGGCACAACTGATGTTCTACTGCTTTACAAATGATCCTGTGGTGCACATTCTGGTCTGTTCACCTATTCGGGTTTGCTGACATGCAGGCGGCTGCTGAGGGCATACAAATGAGCCAGGTGACTGGGTCCCACCACAGCAGCCCAGAGCAGTGTCACAGACAGATGGGAGATGTTTGATCAGTGGCTGTAAACCTGCACATACCCTCAGGGAGCCCGAGAGAAAGACACCCTACCTCACCCCCTTTGTGTTTGCGTGAAATAAGGCAGACGTGTGTATGGAGCATGCTGGCCTTTGGATACGTGGGAAGCCAACCGTTGCTAATGCAAAAATCACCTCGCTTTCTTTCCTTTCCTGCAATCAATGTTTTGTGAAAATGATCTTGTTAAACTAGTTTTCACTTTACTGAGAAGTTAAAAATATAGATCAATAACACTTTAAAGGATAAAGACTTCATCAGAAAGCAATAGAGGAAAACAAAATTTATTAATGAGCACATTAATGAAACACTGATGCAGAAATTCACAGGGATCTACAAAATTGCCAGATGTGAGTGACAGCATCAGTATTTTGTGTATTTTAAACTGTTCAAAGAGACAATACTTTCTGTAAGTCTATTCATCTGTCACAATTCTATTAAACTGACAGCTTGTGGGAAGAAGACAAATTCATAAAATGATTTTGATGAATAATTCTGACAACGAACACAAGTAAAAACTTTAATCAGCAAAGGCAAGAGCATATTCACACGAGCAAACTTGTATCTGCATTGTGTGATGAATGCAGTACAGATGTGACAGTAAGGCATGAATCTGAAACAGACTGGCTAGCATAAATACAATTCCTTGTCAATACTTTTTCTTCATATACAAAAATATGGCATTTAAAAGAAAAATCACACAATGTTCAGGCAATTCAACAATGCTACAGTAATCTCTTTCAGGATATGTGGGCAGTAAGAACAAACAGAAGCATTACATTTTCAGAAATGAGACCTGGTCACATTTGAGTGCTTTTGCAATGAAGCCCCACTGGGACAAAAACTGAATGACAGTTCACATTTTGTTGTTATTTCACATTAATGAATTAGACAGGAGCTAGATGCCTTATGGCTAAAAAAAAACAAAAAAAAAAAACAGCAATATTGAAAAACGGGAAAAATCAAACTCTCCCCCCGAAATGCCCTTAAACAGAAGTATTCCAACTTTTTCACGATTAGGATTATGCACATTTAAAGGGTTCATTATCTTTGAGGACGGTTTCAGTGGATGGCACCTTTTCCAAAATGTATAAGCTACAAAAATCACAGAGAGCTACGTCTGCTCATAAAAATAAATAATTTCAAGCTAACATTTGTTTTCTGTCTTTCAAGAATGTGGTTTATCCTGAGTCACATGTCAAATTTGAGTAGCCAAGCAAACGAGAAGACATTTTTACAAGCATAAACTAGAGGTTTTTAAGCACTCTCCTCACTGGGTGTCAGTCAATGAAGTGGTTTTGTATAAAAACTATTTTCATAGCAAACCACACACACAAAAAAAAAAACATACAGTATATGTATAGCTGTGCACACACATAATTTATATTTACCTCCACACACAAAAGCAAACACACAGACTGGAAAATAGCCCTATAATCATCTTGCATCATCTATTTATGCATCTGTACCAACATTTGAAAACAAAGGTACAGAGATGTTGCTGTCACATCCCACAGCATTCATCCTGAGGGACAGAGGCACATTCTCTACACTTTAACGGCCTGGGGTATTTTTTCATTTTGAGGAACAGAGACCAAGCAGCCGGCTTCATCAGGACTTATAGTCTGGGGAATAGAGACGGTACCTGGGGCTGCTGTTTAGGGTGGTCCCCGGCAACGTGCGGTTGAAGGAATTTGCTACGGGTGAGTCTAAACCTGAAAATAAAAAAAAAATGTTAAAACAGTAAACAAAGCATCCACAGCAGAATTTCACTGCTATGTGATCCACAAACCAGAAGTAAGTGGAATGCTTGCTAGAAGTTACTCTACATTTAGACAAATAATACACCATGACAAGAAAACACTACTTGGATTCAAAGTCAATTGATTACTTTGATGCAGTAACATATATCTTATATATCACTGCAGTTTCCTTTATGATAAATGAATCTGTAGAAGATGTTTGCTTGGCTTTACATACAAATTATCTTTATACCTGATGAGGTAGCATCCTTTCTGACTGCCAGAACCTTGCCACGGATGCTGGTGGACATCTTTTTTGTGTTTTCTAATTGATTCTTAGTTAAACCTTCTGGCATGATGAATTATTAAGTTCTCAGAACAGCATTTGTTTTGATGTCTCACTACGGGATCAGGGTTCACACACTTTTTCCAGGGTCTTTCAAGATTTTCAGCACATTAATACTGGCATACATATTTATACAAATACATACATACACATTTTTAATCACATTAAAAAGATGGTATCATGCAATAAGTCACTTGACAGAAAACAATAACTACTGATAGTTAATTCTGGAAACTTTATTCTCTAGATTGTGAGCAAATCTGATTTAAAACAGCTCTTATGTTGCTGCCACGGCATAACTCGGTCTAACGCAGTAACCTGAACTATCCATCAAAGTGATCAACCACATTATAGGCGCCGCCCAAATGGCTGGGGGCTCGACTCTGCGTTTGTGGCAACAAAATCTCAAGTTCACTATGAAGAGTGTCCGGCGACTGCTAGCATGCCAAGCTAGCCTGTCGGGAACAGATCTTTACTAGCCCACCGTCAGGATTGAAAGTGTCATATTGCAATGTCATTGGTATAACAATGCCACACATATATATACTCCCTAATGCATGTAATAATGACCCAGGCACATCTGAGAGCAAGAGCTGTGGTCAGATGGTGGTTTAGTATACAAGACGCTCCTCCAACAAAGCACACTACTTTGCAAAATATGCAAGTAAACTTTTTTTGCTTAAGATGGAAACAAATGTTTTTCACCACTTGAAGC